>JASPKZ010005436.1:0-46884 GCA_030220185.1 Diploptera punctata
TTTTTTGCTAGCTTTCTTTTCTTTACAATGTCGGCAATTCTATCAAACCATTTCGTGTTTGGCCTCTGTTAAACAACCAATGCTTTCTGATGCTGACAATTTAATAGTATCTCTTATAGCCTCCCATTCTTTATTTAATATCAGTTTCTTCTCGTTTGCCACATTGTCATCTGAAGATTCCAGTACTTCAAATCTATTAGCAATTTTGATTTGGATATTCTTGCCGCATTTCCATCATTTTTCAAGTTTTTTTAATTCATATTTTACAGAATCATCTTTAGCGTTCGTTCCTCTCATAAGCGATAGCCGTTGTCTGATTTTCACTCTGACCAGATGATAGATCCGAATTGCAGTCTGTCCCTCTAACTGATTATAACATCAATGATGCTACTGTGCCAGCGTTTTATCCACTAATACCATGATCTATCTGGTTCCGAGTTTCTCCATCTGGGGACGTCCAGTGTGATTTAATGAATATCCTTTATGCTGAAATGTTGTGCTCTTAAACAATGAGATTCTTTGATGTGGCAAATGTGACTAATCTAACCCCGTTGTCGTTACTATCTTCATGAAGACTGAAATTTGCCTATTGTTGGTTTGAATATATCTTCCCGCCCCACTTTTGCATTAAAATCTCCTAAGACAATTTTCATATGATATCGTGAAAGGGTATCAAATAAGCATTCTAATTCTTCATAGAACTCATCCTTGATCTTTGTCATCTTTATCTTCTGTGGGGGCATGTACATTTACAATTATAAAATCATGTCGTTTACCCTTTAGAATTATGTATGATATCCTATCACTAACAAACTTAATATCTCGGATAGCGGATAGGATCCTCCTTCTGACTAAAAAAAAAACCCGTTCCAAATGCAGGTCTTTCTGCACCCCCATAGTATAATGCAAAGCTTCCTGATTCCTGACTACCTTCTCCTTGGCCACCTAACTTCCTGTAAAGCGACTATATCCAAGGGCGATTTATCCAATTCCCCGCGTTAATATACTCTAGTGCCCCGCTATTGTATAAAGTCCTAACATTTCATGTTCCTAGGGAACATGTCCCTGTGTTTGAGCCTTTGGCATGGGTTCCCTGAAGTAGTCCCCGCCCGGAGAACCGAATGGGGGACTATTGACCTCCGGAAAAATTTACCACCAGATGAACCCATGTCCGCATTTCTTGGCGGTTGATTTTTACGGTGAAAGAGATCGTCACTCTTTCGCCAAGGTACTTTTTTCGTCTGGCTTATCACCTTCGACCAGTCCGGCATGGGTAACCCTATCGGCAGCAATGCTACCGCCGGCATAGCTCTCAGGATCATTTAAGCACGCAAGCCACTCCACCACGACCAAGGTAAAGATACCATGGAGGGACTCATATAATATGCGATGCGTTCAAAAAATATCACGACATGACCACTAATTTAATTATTTCACTTTCCTCGTTTGCGTAATCCATTTTCCTTATTACATACATCTACTTTAATGAAATTAATTTTCATCCACTTAAAATGCATGTTACATAAAATAATTGCAATTATTGAAACAATTATATAATGGCTCTGTGTTTCTAATTAAAATTAATAATGAAAGGAAATGTCACGCGTTACAATATACGTTACATTTAGCTTGTACTTTATAATTGTCTATTTAAATGGTTAATTTCTCCTCTGAATGGATTATGTTTCACATTCCAAAAGTTGACACTTTTAACACTCCTAAAGCATAAACAAATATAGGCCTACGTGGTTTTAGACCTATTATAATAACTAGTGATATTCTATTTGTACTTGTTCTTATGCTGGTATTTTGTGTAAAGTTGATGCTAATTATTATGCTACATTTCGGAAGACGTTATCCAGTATACATGCCACGTTTCTTCTTTATAACGTTTCTTTTTTATATAGTTTGACGGTTTAAGTAAAAAAGGTGTGACGATTTGTTGAAGATTAGGGAGAGCGAGTTATTTTTGTCAATTTTTTTAAGTTTAAAACTAAACTAACGGTAGCTATAATGTAATATATACCTATAAATACATTTGAAAATTATAAGTTTATAGCATACGGATGAACAACATAAGTAAATGTAACTGACTATCATTTTTTCACAATTTGATTATATTATTATACAAAAAAATATCCTCAACTCGTGTCCAACTCAGGGTCGGGTCGAGGGAATTAGATGAAACCTCTATATTTATAGAGGTCTGTGAACTACAAGGGTGCCGGCCGACCACTCCCTGCCGCACCGTCACAGGGCGGGATGTGAACGAAATAAAAGGGATGAGATGGCTATAGAGAAATGCTGTATTGAAATTTGTGGCAGGGGAAAACGGAAGAAACCCCGAAAAAAGCCTGCCCAAGCTCCGTTTATAATACTACTAATAATAGCGGTAGTAGTAATACGTATCATTAATTATTTAAAACCTTCAACGCAATTTTAACTACACTGCTAATTTTTAAAACAAATGTAATTAATCATGATTATTGTTATTATTATTATTATTAAAATTATATATATCCTAAAAAGTATAAATAAAAATCATTATAAACGTTTACAATTAATTTTTAAGTGGTATTGAATGATATAAAAATGAACCCGTGAAAAGCAAAATAAGGTTAGAATCTAAGTAAGGTAGGCTATTTTAAAATCTGCATCATCCAAACTTTATTATGATTGTTATTATTATTATTATTGTTATTTTATTATAGTAGTTAGTAGTATTAGTAGTAGTAGTAGCAGCAGTAGTATTATTATTATTATATCTATATGAGGTAAAAATAATATCAGCGATTCGTTTTGGCTTTTTAAGTTTAAATACCAATAAATAAAACGTAAAGCCCAACCGACCGAAATTCAATATAAAAAATAACTTATGTAAATGAAAAGGACAAATATAAGGTTAGTGGAAGTTCTTATTGTTGGTTTTTTATTAGCTTTAAGACGATATATTTAATGCGAAATAAAACTCATATATAAGGGGTTTTTACCAGTTACTTAATTATTTTGATTGAAAACCGAGATAAGTGCAACCACGAATCTACCAAATGAACATTTATATTCATAAAAAATATCTGGACTCAATTTAGGCTGATCAATATAACAAAAAATTAAAAAAGTGAGATATTTAAAATGTTATTTTGGTCCAATGGTAGAATAATGAGGCTAACTTCCAAATAATTACTCATGATTTTTCACACAACTTTCTTATGATGTCGTTTTACGTATTTGTATGTCCTTTACCAACATTTCGTACTATTTTAAAAATGTTTCAATGATTCTTAATTTTTTCACAATTATTAAATATTTATCTCCGTACACAAATTATGATTTTTATGAATAACGATATAAATATAAGACTCAACTTCACTTATGTGACGGAATCTTAAAATACCGTAAACAAGTTATGTCAAATTCGTTTTTTACTAACATTTCCCACTATTCTACAAGCTTTTGTAAACTTTCCTAAAACATTTTTGCGATTCTTAAATATGTATTTACTTGTGCAAAATAAAACAAATGCATTGAGCAACAATGAAAATGAAGAGATCCCCAATTATACACACGAGTTATATTTTTAGTTCTATTTTTAAACTGCGAAGAACTAACATTTCCACTATTTTACAGCTTTTGTAAAATTCCCTAAAACATTTTTTTACGATTCTTAAATATGTATTTACCTGTAGACAATAAAACAAAAGCACTGAACAACTATGAAAAAAAGAGGTCCCCAATTCTAACGCATGAGTTATATTTTTAGTTCTATTTTTAAACTGCGAAGACGTGGGACTTATTTATCCATTAATAATCCACTATATTTAGAATCCCACATCTCCCGCATGGTCCATCGGAAGAATCTCTTCCATGCGCCGTATCACACCTCATAGAGATCAATAGAACTTACCTTATTGTCCACAGCATCACCAAGTAGATTATCCCAAAAATGTTGTTAAAATGATGCACTATATAAAATTGAACAAAATAAGGCTTAACTGTTGTTAAGGCACGTTTTAACACACCACGTCCAGTAAATATAAAAGCGCTCGCGTAAAACTAAGTTCACTTCCTACACTTAACTCCCGCTACTCTCCAACTGTTCTAATGGTTGGCTTCGCTGGAGTTCGGCTTGGCTGGGGGAACTTGTCGCTGGAGTCCCTACCTCGCTTTCGTTAACTTCTTCCAGCACCAGATGGCATCCAACTCAAGCGCTGGCTGGAGAAAATTAAATTTTAGCTCAAAAAGTAAAATAGTAATTGATAATAAAATTTTAGAGCAAGTGAATAATTTTAAATATCTAAGTTTCAATTTATCATATGTTAAAATTGAAGATATTAATGATAAAATAAATAAATTTAATCTAATGTGTGGCACTATTAAAAACACCCTTAAAAACACAAGAAAAGAAAATAAATTGTATAAAGTAATGGGTTGTTCCTGTTTTGATGTATGAATCAGAATGTTGGACGATCTCTAAACGACAAGAACAAAGATTGGAAGCAATTGAAATGAGATTTTTTAGGAAATATAGCATGATATACTCTGCTGGATAAGAAAATAAATGAAGACATAGGAAAGGAAATAAATGTTATAAAACTTACAGATCGATAATTATTAAATATAGGAACGTCTGGAAAGAACATATTGATCGAATGCCAGAAGAAAGATTTCCAAAATTATTGCTAAATTATTAACCACACGGAGGAAAAATGTTGGACGTCCATACAGATGTCCTGAACAATTTTAACAATTCTAGCTTTCATGAAAACGGAACGAACCAACAGGCTTAATCCCTGGATGATGAAGAAGAGAAGAAGAAAGTTATTTTGCTATTTTTTTTACATATTTTTCTTTTATCACTAACTGTACATTACCCTTGCTCGTATAAATTATTACATTAAAGTATCATAGAGAAAGAAATAGGCCCTAAAACAACTAATCCAATAGTACTATCGACCCGGAGGTTCAAGGCCCTAACATGAGATCATGTTTTCGGATCATCTCCTGTATTTACCTCCCTCAAATCATGGTTAATGTTATTCTCCCTTCTCATTCTTGCCCTAAGTACTGGAAACTTTCCCTCTGGTTTTCAATGCACTTCTTTCATTTCCATGTATGCCATATGTCTTGACAATCGCAGTCTATGAAAATGCTTTAATAGTCTGGTTTCCCATAAATATCATGTAGCTCAATGTTAAGTAGTTTGTCTGTTCATCTCTGTCTGGTCCAAAAAAGTTCTATGAACTTTATTCTGAAATCCTCATATATGTTCTCTTCTCTTAAACTAGTCCATGTTTCTGCACCCAATATGTAACTTGAAAATAACTGTTTTATATATTTTTTAGTTCAACTTTGTTTTTTAGAGAAGTTGGGTTGACAAGATACCCAGTAATGTAATAATAATAATAATAATAATAATAATAATAATAATAATAATAATAACTATATTAATAATATTTTATTTAGCTATATACAGATTTTTATGTCAACACATATTTATGTGCCTAAAGTTTTATTTTCTTTCTCCACTCATCTCTCTCCATCCACTCCACATCCTCCAGTCCTGTTGTTCTCATTTCAGTTCTTATTTCTTATATACACAAGTTTCGAAGTTTTCCTTTCCTCCTTCTTCCAGGTGGACACCATTCCAATGTTTTTCTGAGTAATCTTTCTTCTTGCATTCGTTGTACATGCCCATACCAGTTTAATTCCTTGTATCTTATATAATCTACTACTGAATATCTAATATTCATTTTTTTCTCGTATGACAGTATTTCTTATTTTTTTCTAATTTTGAACATCTTGCTTAATAATAATAATAATAATAATAATAATAATAATAATAAAATAATAATAGATAGATAGATGGATGGATAGATCATCGGTTGATTAATGTCATTGACATCGTCCGATTCCTAATAGCCAATTTTGTCGGTCCATCCAATCTCCTGGTTGTAGATGTTTCTCCTTCATGTATAAACATATTCCCTGACTCCAGGAGGTTTTAGGTCTTCCTCTGCCTCGCCTTCCCTCAGGTTTCCATTCCAAAACAGATTTTGGTAGCCGATCCCCTTCCATTCGCTGGACATTTCCGTACCATATTAATTGCTGAGTTTTAATATAGTCTAAAATAATGTCTTCAATCTTCATTTTCTCCCTTATGTATAATAATAATAATAATAATAATAATAATAATAATAATAATAATAATAATAATAATAATAATAATAATAATAATAATAATAATAATAATAATTAGACTCAGAAGTAAAAAGGAAATAAAAATATATACAGACATTCATAGTGATATTAGAAAACGAAGGTTAAAATGTTATGGCCATATTAAACGAATGAACTCAAGTAGGCTTACAAAACAGATAATGGAATTCTACGAAAACAGAAGTAAAGCTCCAGTGGATACTATGAAGTGGATTGATGAAGTCAAAAAGGACTTAAAACTGGCAGGAATTACTAAAGAAGATATCCCAAACAGAGATATATTTAGAATTAAGGTGAATAAGTGGCAAGTTGACCAAGAGGACAAAGCGAAGAAAAAAACTGGAACAACTTGGACAGATGAGAGAAAACAAGCTCATAGCAAAAGAATGAAAGAAATTTGGGCTCAAAGGAAACGCCTCTAAGTACTTTGCGTAGTCCTACATGGGCTCATCCGCAATTAAAATAAAATAATAATAATAATAATAATAATAATAATAATAATAATAATAACCGTGGTTAGTTGGGGGAACACGGAGGGTCGGGAGGATTTAAGTCTATTTATTTATATTGACTATAACAGTATTGCCGGAACCATATGTACAAGGTTATACACTGTGGAAATTACCCATAAACCCTCGTTCTTTCACATAACTTACTGATGTACAGTACACTTTGTTTATGAAAGCTTACATAAAGAGTTCCCTGAAATAATTTTTACATTGTAGTTCACGGAATTGAACTACTGTAGTTCAAAAGCAGCATTTTTTTACACAATTGCAATGAGTGCTTTCCAGAAAAGTAGCTATTTTATACACAACTAGCTGTGTCTCTCATTTCACACGTCACTATGTGGATATAAAACATCGTCCATGGTGGTCTAGTGGTTATATTCCTTACCTCTAGTTCCGAGGGTCGCAGGTTTAAACACGGCCGAGATCGATGGAATTTTTAGGATGGAAAAATCCAAGAAATATGTTCTCCGGGAGGGATTTTAAGCCATAGGTCCCGAGTCTGAAGATTTTCAGGCTCGTAAAAGAACCTTAAGCCTGAAAAGAGAGACTTATAGGCCTCCTTTTTAAAAATGTATTTAAATTTTTTTAATGTTAAATATATGCTTAACTGGAATTTTGTTCCAAGAACTAATCCAAGTTTATTTTCAAAATGCCTCTTGTTTTTTTAGGCACGCCGTAGCGTAGTTGTTAAGGCAATAAGCTTCAAACCGGAGTGTTGCGGGTTCAAGTCCCGATGGGGTTAGGATTTTTAAATTGCTCTAAATGTTCTGGCGGCACTATGGTTCTGGGGTCGAATCAGCCTCTAACGGAAATGAATACCAGACATATGTTCTGGGGATAAAGACGGTCGTCTTACAGAGCTGGCAACCAGAGTGGTAGGCTATTCGTGCTGATGTCTAAAAAAAATGGGAGTTTTGACCTCCTATTATTATCATCCCACGGGCGTTTCAAGGCCTGTAATGGAATCATTATACTTTCTTTGCATGATAGTGCGTTCTGTTGTACTTACAGCAATGGCGACCATGATTGAAAGTTCAATTTCCTGAATTTCGGGCTTGCTAACATATAAATAAGTAAATAACTGTACTGTAATATTACAAATTACTTACCTAGTGTGGGAAGTAAAACCATTGCTCTTTATGTATACTACGTACACTGTATATAGAAAAATATATCCAAAAGATAGTGTTGTTATACATTATACGAAACAAATCACTGCATTTTAAATGAACTGAACTTTATTTGAAGCAATATCCATCCATCCATAGTAATTCTGCCCGTCTTTCACTGCAATCATAGCATTTTCATGCTATGCTTTACAGCTTTACTAGGGAATTATAGGTGTGCTAGCTTCCCGTTGCTTTCCACACCGTTGAAGGATGATGATGATAATGATAAGGATGATGATGATGGCCGGATGATTTTCGGGGATCGTTGGGCTCTAAGCTTTCTGTCATTTGTCTTACAGGTGAGGAAAAACCAGGAAAAAGCCTCACCCAGGAGCCTGTCCCGACCGGGAATCGAACCCGGGCCCGCTGCGTGACAAGGCAGCACGCTACCTCGAGACCACAGCGGTGGACAGAAGCAATATAAAACATCAAATTGATTCTTGCCGCTATTTTATGCCTGATTGGTGTCACGGCCTGCTGTAAGTCTCAGCTAAATTATTTTCGGCTTTTACCGTATAAACATTGGCCAGACTGTTAACGTTAATCATTTGTTTATAATGAACGCTAACTTTTCCAACAAAAATGTTATTATTTTACTATTATTTATTATTTTGAAAACACGGTCGTGCAAAATAATAATGTACAACGCACATTTGTGAAGAGTTTTACAGAATCTTGGGAATTAAAAACCTCGTTATGGCTCGATTATTAATAAATTCCTCGCTTCTGTAAAAATCACTTCCCAACCTCGCATTGTTATATCTACTTTACCTCTTGTCCATCTTGTACCAAAACGACTTTTAGCTTGTCCACATTCTTCTTAAATTACTTTATACAGGCTTATACTTGACTCCAGAACATCCTAAACTATAACAAGCCTGCGTTAACTTCCTGCACCCCGAAAAATGTTTAGCAAGATATACAGCATACTCACTTTTGTGCTTAAAAAATATCTGAATGATTAAAAAAGTTTGTTCGGGCATTTATCGAGATCCTAAATATTGATTTTGTCAACTATAACTTTATTTTTAGGTTTAATTGTTTCATCATATCCCATGACGCGATACGTCCTATAAGGTCCTTGGCCTACCTGCCGGCTGATGGCCTCACATCTGCATGTGTTAATCACAGAGGTGTACGATCATCCTGCCAGTGTAGGGGTTCCCCAGCCGTTATAGCTGGTTTTCTCAACCTGGAGTCACTACACACTTATTGTAGCTATCCAAATTCCTCACGATGCTGGGAGGGCACCGGTCCCATGCTGACCGAAATTCTATGAGAAAAAGTATTCAGCCATGTAGACTCGAACTAGGTTTAATGGATTCATAGAGTCAAAATAACAAATTTTCAAGGAAAAAAAAAAAAAAGCTTTTTGAGAGGGGCATTTAGGTTTTTTAAGGTGTATATACAATACCTTTGCTCTCAAACAAGTTTTTGCCATTTAATTGATGCTGTCATATAAGGGTTGCAGTTGTAAATATATTATATATATATATATATATATATATATATATGACATGAAAATAAAAATAAACGCTTGGACCGGGATTTGAGCCAAGGACCTCAAAATTTATACCCCTTACGTTATCTAGGCATCCTAGCACAAACAATTATTTTTTATGTAAATATATTCTCTAACATGAGAGTTAGCGAAAATTGGTCTCACAGCCCTTTAGAAGCTACTATAACAAGTAAGAAATCGATATATATATATATATATATATATATATATATATATATATATATATATATATGTTATAATCATTCATATATATATATAAGGCTTGAACTCTGAAGGTATCGACTAAAATATCACCGATCACATTAATTGTACTTGTTCTCGAAGCGTGAATATAAATAAACGCCAAAGCTATCATATACGAGGGCTGCAGAGCAAAAATTGACAATATTTTAACTTTTTTTTTAGATAAACTGATATAAAATTAAAGTATTGTATTTAATTATTGTCCATGTAGAATTAAACTTTAATTTTTTAAGGTGAAAAAGAACAAATACAATACTTGATTCACCAGTGCTCTGAGGATTTTTTTTTTTATATTTTGAACCCCAATCCACATAAAACTAGGATTTTCTGTTTTTGGACTTGGCCCACTTTTGCTCTGAACCCTTCATATGATACCTAAGGATGCAGGAAGTTAAAAGTGTTTATTTTAATCAAAGTAACTCTTGCCTACAGCAAAATAGCATCCTTAGATTATTTCCAACATATTTATGAGAATGGACAAAAGACATTTTGAAAATAATATCAGTTATTAATACGTGTGTGTGTAAACGGAGAGATTCTGAAAAATGCCATATCTGGAGATACGTTTGTTGCTTGTAACGGCCTTGAAGAGGTCACTTGGAACACCGCATTCTGGAGGTTTTGGTAGGGAGAAAAAAAGTTGTTTTCTTCCCAGAAGGCTTAGTCATTAAAAACATTTCCAGCGAGGAAAAAAAATGGACTATAAATGCCTGATAAATCCAATCCAAATGATTGGGATGTCACTTGTCCCGCTGTAGGCCAAGAAAGGGCTTGGTCATTTTTTAGAGGTTTGTTTACTTCACATTTCTTGGAGAACGCCATTTTATAAAATTATATTAGTTACTTAGCTTACAAATATTTTAAATGTTTTTCTCCTGTTTGTTTCATTATTTTTATTTTTATTTTATTCAGTGCTCCAAATTATCATTTCGACATTTGTAGTGTTCTCTCCTGGCATTGGCGTAATTGAAACCCACTTACGAGGTTGGGACACCTGGAAGGTGGAGTTACGCTGCTCCGATGATATGATGGGTGATGATGATGATGATGTGGTGCACTAAGAGAATATTAATCCTAAACTTAATCTAAGGTGAGTATGAATGATGATGCTTATGATGTCCAGATGATGTTCGGGGACCGTTTAGGCCTTAAATTTTCCTGACAATTGTCTTACAGGTGAGGAAAAATCCTGGGAAAAAGTCACTCAGGAAACTTGTTCGAGACTCGAACTCGGGAAATATTCAGTTCTATATTCGGACTGGGAGGGCAGACTGCCCTGAGCACCGCTACCTGAAATATCTATTGCGCTATCTCAGTGTTATGGAAATGTGTGTGTATATATATATATATATATATATATATATATATATGTATTTATAATATGAAAAGAAAAATGAATCATTTTGCCTTCATTGCCAAATGTCAAAAATATAGTTATAATATATATATTACGCTAGCAAGCAAATCTAGGACAAGTATTATATATATATATATATATACACCCCGTACGTCCCACGTGGGGACATGGATGCTCTCTAGAGGGAATTTCTTAATCAAGATAATTTAATTACGCTTATTTACGTACAGATGTCAAAGAGTGACATGTGGTTAGCACATCTCCTCAATGAGACATCTAGTAGGCAACTAAGGTATTACTTTGTTGGATTTATGTCGGACAAATTTTGCACAGAGGTCTTTTTATTTAGAATTGCGGTTCTTTCACGAGCCTGAAAATTTTCAGACTCGGGACTCACGGCTTAAAGGCCCCCTCGTAGTACTTTTCCTTAGATTTTTATTATGGAGATGAATTGAATCCTACAAATCAAGTTCTACTCCTATGTCCCATATTACCCCTTTCTTTGGGTTGGGCACTTGGCCGGGAGGGGGGCTGTAGGTCACCCTTTGGCCCCGTTTATTTTCAGGCTCGGACACATAAGGCAGCACCCTGGGTGTTTTTTTTTTTCGGGGTTTTTCCTGACCTGACAAATGTCAGGAAACTTTAATGCCTCCAACCGTTCCCGAATATCATCTGACCATCATAATCATCATTATCATATTCACTGTGTATTGTGTGGATGTGTGTGAATGGTGTGCTACGTCTTAATGTTGTGTTGCGTCGGAGGAGACCCTGACATTGAGCTGATCACTCATTCGGGGAGACCCTCCATGTCCTTGTGTTAGTCAAAAAAGTATGTGTGTGATTCATAGTTAAAATCCCTCCCCCGACAGGACATACCACTGTAAGTCCCTGGTGGCGTGTAGCACGTAAATTAACCTATAAGTTGAGAGGTTAAACATGCAAATCAAACGAGTGTAAGTTACTAAAATTTGTGTTGAGTTACACAATATACAGTAATAACTTAGTTTACACGATTTTGTTTTCAGTGCTGTCAGACACATTCAAATAACTTGTACTAGAAATTAGAGTTTCGCTAATTTATGGATTAATAATAAAAGTATATAACATTAACGTAAAATAGTCATTGTTGTTTTGAGAGAAAAATAGCTTGGTTTAGATAATTCTAACTCCACGGCGCGATAGGCCTAGAAAACACTTCGGCCTACCGGACGGCTGCTAGCTTATTTCACCTGTCTACATGTGTTAATCACAGATTTCGACGATCATGCAGTAAGTATAGAGATAACCAGGGAAAATACCTTGGTTGGCATTGTAGTGGTCTATAGAGCACAAGTTAACTCAAACCGGAGTATGCATACGGTGTGACAGCGCAAGACAGCAACGCAGCCTAGTGCGCAGCTGTGTTGCATACGAGAGTGAACAGAACACAGACGCAATGGTTCTGTGTGTAGTATACCTCATTTACCAACCAACTAAGGTACTTTCCTTTGTGATAAGCACCAGCCGGCATTCTCAACCTGGTTTGTTTAGGTAGACAATCATCCAGCCAGTGTAGGTGTGACGTCTTGTCACCATCTCGAATCCCCCAGCCGTTATAGCTGCTTTTCTCAACCTGGAGCCGCTACTTATTGTAGCTACCCTAATTTCTCAAGATGCTGGGTGGGCACCGGCCCCATACTGGCCAACATTCCATGAGAAAATTTCTTTCCCCATGGGGACTCGAATTAGCACAAGTCCCGTAGCTCTGCGCCAAGGTCTCTTGCCTTAACCACTCGGCTACGGCGCAGGACGATCTTCATAGGAAGCCAGATACAATAAGAACAGTTAAGTCTCGTAGACTGCGATGGGCGGGACATGTGGAACGAATTGGGAATGAAAGAGGGACGCCCAGTTGGTAGGCCAAGAATGAGGTGGGAGAATAACATTAAGCATAAGTTTAGGGAAGTAGATTATACAGGGCATGATTGGAAAACATTAGCTCAGGATAGGGATGCATGGGGAGCTTATGCCCGCGCTGTCATGAACTTACGTTCGATAGTACCAGTGAGTTAGTTAATTCTTTATCCATGATTTCAACATTGTGAACTGTCACAATGAAGTAGAAATACCAATATGTCTTCATCGAATCGTGTAGCGTTTAATTCATTCGGACAGTTTTGTCGATCACGATTCGAAAATTCCTTACATGAAGATGATGACATGCCGCCACATGGGTGGTGCATTTTATTTACATATGACATGATTCCTCAGCAAGTCATGCCACATTCATTTGTGCTATACTTTTTTCCACGCAACTGCATGCTGCGCATCTCATTAATTCCGATCGGCAAAGCGTAAAAAACGTTCATAATGTTTTATGAAGGAATATTTGCATTAATCTATTTCAGTTTATGCTTGATCCCCTATTCAGAGGCTGATGAAACTGGCATATTAATGTCTCACGAGGAACCTATCCGACTTCGAGCTCGTTATTCTAGAATTGCTATATCTTGAAATAACTCTTCCATATTCATTTAGAGATGCTAGGCTCTATCACGATTCAAAACCAAATTCGAAATATATTTATTAAGTAATTTATCATATAATTTAATATTAATAAACCCAAAGAGCTCATACCATGTTTATCTATATTTCCATTTCATTTACAGTACTTATTTTATTTTTGTATAGGCCTAGGCCTAATTACATTAATATATTACAGGGACTCTTGTCGTTCCAAATTATCTCAAAAACCTTTAAACTGACTATTTAACTCATGCCCCAAATGGGAGTCAATGACCAGTCACGTTTCAAAGAATTTTGTTTTACAACCAATGTCAATCGTGTTTCACCTGGATATTTATCGAATTCTGTTTATCAAAATAAAGAAAGCTTCACCTTTTTAACATTCTGAACAGGTCAAAGCATTATTTTGCATTGACTGACTATCCAACAAATACGTTGAATATAGCAAATATAGAACAAATTCCGTCTAACTACACATTTGATAATTATGTGTTCAATAATTATGTTTTTAAATAATGATTTTACTGAGTTGTTTCTTAAAAATTACTTAATAACCTATAATGTTGGTTATAATATACAGTCTAACGTGTTTCATTTTTTCTCCACTAGAGTGCATTCTTACAATGTTGCGATCCTAATTGGCAATAAATAATGTTATCTAGTTGCAATGAATGAACAAATGAAACATAATCAAACATTTCTCATTTGTTTTCAAACATCGCCGTTTACATTAAATAGCCTATATAAATATTTTAAAATAAATATATTTAAATAATGATCTGTGAGTAAACAGCTTAATTTTATTTGTTAAATAGTCCTACCAAATACCACTCTTGATTTCCAAATCCGCTAGATAAATTGGAAATCACCCATGGCATTGCTTATGAAAAATATATAATATTATTATTCTACCTGTTATATTATATGAATGCGAAACATGGACCTTACTTTAAATGAGGAAAAAAGTTTACAAGTATTTGACAATAAAGTTCTTAGAAAAATGTTTATACCAAACAGAGATTAACATTCAAGTGAATGCAGATGACATAACAAAGAGATACATGATCTTAATAGGGAAACTAGATATAATACAAATTAAGTCTCGTAGAATGCGATGGGCAGGACATGTGGCACGAATGGGGAATGAAAGAGCGGCATGGAAACATTAATATATCCAAATTAAACTAATTTTTAAGTTTAACCAACTGTTAAATCTTAACAGTCGACGTGTGTTATTTTTAGTATTGTGTTAAATGTCTTCCTTCCTTTCAAGTATTAGGCCAAGGTCTGTTACGATCCTATAGAAAAGTTTCCCTCCAGCGTTTCATAGGACGGCCCAGTGATCTTCGTCGTCTTGGTATATAATTATAAACAGCTTTGGGGATCCGATTTGAACTCATTCTTTCAAGATGTTGTTTCCAATTTCGTTGGTACTGTTTAATATATTCCAAAATTGGCGTAGTCTTCAATTCTTTTAAGATATCGGTGTTGTGTTAAATGTATGTTAAATTAATATCCACTTTCCCTTGTGTTATACGTTTAACACTTTGGTTATCGGTTAGAAAATGGCTGTCATAAATATTATGTATATGTGGCAGATCTGCTTCATTTGGATAACTACCTAATTCTTTAAAATATAGAGCCTAGTGTTTAATACACCATACTGGAGAGAATTAATTCATAATGCAATCGGCATGACAAATATAGTTGTGTAACACCACGTAATCCAGGGGTTTCTATGTCAGATTATTATACCGGTAATTATAAAGTAAAATAAATATTCAACATGTGTTGTTATTTCCCGTTGTAGCGATATAGCAATAGAACAATGATTTAAACTCAATTTGGTATTTAATATGCTTTGATGAGTACGGAAACATGATTTTGTATATTTTAATTTTTTTTTATTTTGAAATTGAAGTATTGAATTTAAAACAATTAGGGGTTGATACTTATTTCAGGATATAAATTGGATTATTGTCATATTGTTGTGGGCCTATCATAATTCGAGTAGAAACAGAAGGCCATATGGTTTATATTGTATTTATTAATACCAAGACAGAGTGTGCCATCTGGTCGCAGTTTCCAGAAATACAAGTTAACTTACTAAATTACAATAAACAATATTATGTTTATTTTTAATATAGAGTAAATCATGAATAATAAGAATACCAATTGTTAATTTTAAGTAATGTAGAATTATTTAAAAAATAATTGACTAAGAAACAGAAAGAATATGATTAATATAAGAGGCTATGAGAAGAGGATTACTGTCGGCTGGGAGTGGTGATGTACTCCTGTAATCCAGCTACCTGGAGATCGGGTGTTCTGGTGCTCAGGTGAACCGTGTTGACTGGGTGTCCGCACTACGCTTGGCATCAATATGGGCGCCCTGGGGGAGCCCGGGGTGACCACTTGGCTAAAGAGGGGCCAGGGCCAGGGGGGAAACCCAGCAGCCAGAAGTCTCCGTGCTGAGCAGTAGTGGGATCGCATCCAGGAGTGCTAGCTGGGTACCAGCCTGATCAATACATTCAGACCGACATCTTTTTTTTTTTTTTTTTGCGAATTTTATTTAGTATATATAAACTATAAGGCAAATTGATAAATTTGTTTTCATCTCAAGAAGAGACGCACTCTACGGGATTTAACTGATATTACATCTGGCTTCCTTGAAAGATCATATAGCTCACTGATATGCAGTCTGTCTGTTCATCTCTCTTTGTCCCAAAATTTGTCTGAAGAACTTTATTCCTAAAAACTCGCAATCTTTTCTCTTCTCTTAAAGTAAGAGTCCATGTTTGGCATTCATATAATATAACTGGTAGAATAACAGTTTTATATATTTTCAGTTTAATGTTTTTTGAGAGAAGTTGGCACGACAAGAGTCCCTATAATACATAATAGCATACATTTCCAGAATTAAGCCTATGATTAATTTATTTATGCATCTCATTCCTGTTTGTAATTATTGTATAGGTATGCACTCCCCTAAAGAACCTCATTTCTGAAGATTGTATTCTTCGTTCTTGGTTTTTGGTTAAGATTCAATGTTTCGATCCATATAGTAGTGTTGGAACCGCCATTGTTTTATAAAAAAATTAAAGTGCTTCTTTTGTATCAATATTCTCTAACTAAATAACTCACTGGCTCTATCGAAACCATAGGTCATGGCCGCTCCCCATACACCCCTATCCTGACCTAATGTTTTCCAATCATCCCTTATAAACTACTTCCCTCCGTGGTATCTTTACTTTATCGTGGTGGAGTGGCTTACATGCTTAAATGACCTCGAGAGCTATGCCGGCGGTAGCATTGCTGCCGAAAGGGTTACCCATGCCGGACAGGTCGAAGGCGATAAGCCAGAAGAGAAAAGTGCCATGGTCGAAAGAGTGACAATCTTTCACCATGAAAATATAACCGTCAAGAAACACGGGCATGGGTTCCACTGGGGTAAAATTCTCCGGAGATAAATACTCTAATTATATAAATATCTTCAAGGTGATATGGGTGTGCTGAATATGTAACGTAATTATAAACCAAACACAGCCTCAAAATTTAATGTAAGTTCCTTTAGAAGATAATGATTGTAGTCTAAATGCATGAAAAAGATTGGCACATGATATTAAATGGAGGCGGAACGTGTTTATCGACTGGAATAAAAAAAAAAAGAAATCTGTTTCGACGATTAAGATGAAACACTTTCCCTGTAAGGTATCTCAAGCGAGACAAACCGTACCTTCGATTTTACTTCGATAAACATGCAGCAGAATTAATTACATCGCTACCACACAGTCATTAATATCTCTCATTTATGTCACGGGAAAATTAGTTATTTGCGAGGAACATTGTCATTGAGCAGAGTTCCGCTTTTTATAAAGAAGTTTTAAGAAGGTCAGCTGGAAAATCTAGAATGGATAGAATACAAAATAAAGAAATAAGGAAATTATGGATATACAAGAGAAGCCGGATATCATAGACATTATAGAAACGAAAATATTACAGTGGTACGGCCATCTCAAAGGAATGCCAGAGCAAATATTGTCTAAATTTATTATAGAATGGATCCCAATGGAATGGTGGAAGAAAGGAAGACCAAAGAACACCTGGATAGAGGATGATCAAGCGGCTATGATTATGAGAGTGTTGTGATAGGCTTAACTTGATAAGTCACGGGTTTAATCGGATTAATCTTACATCGTTTATTTCGGAAGACGAACCAAATAGGATCGTTTATTTAAATAATTAACATATTAAATCTTGAATCACCCAGTAGTTTATACTGAACAAACAAATTGTAGCAACTCATTGGAAAGATTTAGAAATATGTTTATATAATATCGAAAGTTTTCCAGAAATAATAGGTTTATCTTGCGACAAGGGACAGAAATTTTCAAATAACTCAGCAGAATATTCTAGAAAAAACTATTAGGAATTTTAGTTATGCCACACCCACGAAAATACGATATAAACTTAAGCCAGATTGGGCTGGGAGAGAGGAGGCCTCTGAGCCGCTCACGGCTCAAGTCGGCGACTCGGCTGGGCAGTTACTTAAGTAGAGTTTTCTTTTACACTCAGGAATGTTTAAATCAGACATTTATTTAATTAATGAACTTAAGCTCTAAAAATTAATATTTCCAAGATGATAACCCTAAATCTACGGGTAAGGTCTGAGTTTTTATCTCTCTTTCTTGAATTATAGGGAATGTTGCATCTAAATTCAATATTATTAATGACATATTCTATCTTACGCATTTTGATATTTATTTAATAAAATGAGTCCAGAAATGGTTGACATGTTCTCATATAAATTTATATTTCTTCTAGCTAATATTATCTTATTCCCAGTTTTATTAAACTGTTTGTAACTAGTGTCATTAGCTTTCCTTTATCTTGAGTAATAAGTTAAGTAATATGAGTTCCTTCTAGAAGTCCTGACTTCACCCCATTCATACCTATATACATTCCTCGAACCGCTACCTAGCAAGATATTTTATTATAATCAATATTCAGGATACCAATTTATTAAGAACGCCCTTCGGAAAGTCCCTAAACCATAAAAGAGAGGATTGCAGAAAAATAAATGGATGGGCAGAGAGGGAATGGCGTTTGGTTTCCGGAAGACGCATAGACGGTGGCAGCTGTCATGATACTGGATAATGATAATGAAAGAAGTAGAATTTATTTTTAGGCATTGGTGTTAATAAATTTAATGAACAAGAAGATGAGCATTTTCTGCGGATATTTGGCAAAATAATTACCAAAAAAAAACTATTGAAATACTTTGTGTGAAGTGTAGCAGTGTATGGTGTAGAGACTTGTACATTACGATGGAATGAGGAAAAAGCGACTGAAAGCTTTGGAGATGTGCATATGGAGAAGGATAGAGGCTATAAAATGGTCAGACAAAATAAAAAAATAAAGGTGTGTTAGACAGAGTGGATGAAGAAAGGACAATGCTGGAACTCATAAAAAAGAGGAAAAGAAATTGGTTTGGCCACTGACTAAGACGCCGTAGTGTAGTGGTTAAGGCACTACGCTACAACCGGAAGGTCGAGGGTTCGAGTCCCGGTATGGTCAGGATTTTTAAACTGACCCAAAACCTCTGGCAGCACCATGGGTCCTGTTATCGACTCAGCCTCTAACGGAAATGAGTACCAGACGCTTGTTCTGGGGGTACAGGCGGCCGTCACGCAGGGCTGACAGTGTCGATTATCCAAGAAAAGTGGGAGCCTTAACCTCCTACTACCCCAAGGGCATCCTGAGGCCTATAGTGGGATCACTTTACCTTTTTTTTTTACTGTCTAAGAAGAAACTGCCTGCTCACGGATGCCCTAGAAGGAATGGTCAACGGAAAGAAGGTTAGAGGCATAAAAAGACATCTTATGATCCATAGTAATTCTGCCCGAAGGAAGGTCCTTCACTGCAATCATAGCATTTTCATGCTATGCTTGCAGCTTTACTAGGGAATTGTAGGTGTGGTAGCTTCCCATTGCCTTCTCCACACCGGTGAAGGATGATGATGATGATAATGTTAAGGATGATAATGATGGCCATATGATTTCGGGGACCGTTTGGGCCTTAAGTTTTCCTGACATTTGTCTTACAGGTGAGGAAAAACCCCGATAAAAAACTCATCAGTAAACTGCCCCGACTAGGGATCGAACCCGGGCCCGCTGCGTGACAAGGCAGAACGCTACCTCGAGACCACAGTGGTGGATATCTGATGACGGACAATATTAAAATAAATTGTTTGTATACGGATAAAAAAAGAAAGGTTGAATTAAGGGAAGAATGGTCAATGCTGACTTGCAGTGAATACTGTCCCTTGGGCAGAACACTTGATGTGCTAGGCGTATAGGTCTACTTGTACTGTAATAAGTCCATATTGCAGAAATTATCTAACAAGGGTTCTGAAGGGTATGCCTCGACGATAATATAGACTGCAGAGTGAGGGAAAAAACTATAGCGTTAAAACTTTCTCAGGTTACTCAGGAATATAGAGTATTTTGATATAAGGAATCTATGATCAGCTGTGCCTTATTACAAAGTGATGTGTTATGCATTATGGTGTAGTATATTATTGGGCGTTAGTGAGGGAATATTAAAGGCAAATACACATACTGCATTGAGGAACACTAAGTAATTGGGGATGGAAATAAACATCAATAAAACGAATTACTTGGTCACACATGGAAATGCATTATACTGTATAATGCATGAAAATGGACAGTTAATGAGAAATGAGGGATATTTTGAATAAGTGGTTGAATTCAAATATTTAGGAACAATAATTACAAACAGGAATGAGATGCACAAAGAAATTAAACATAGGCTTAATTCTAAAAATGAATGCTATTACGCATTACAGGAACTCTTATCATTCCAAATCCTCTAAAAAACATTAACCTGGAAATAAAAAAAAGCTGTTATTCTCTCAGTATATATTTTACGGATGCGAAATATGAGCGTTTACTTTGAGGAAGAGAAAAGTTTTACACGTATTTGAGAATAAAGTTCTTAGGAATTTTTTTGGACCAAAGAGAAATGAACAGACATGTGAATGTACGAGACTACATTAATATTGAAACTATCCTTTAATAGGAAAATCAGTATATAATAAGAACAGTTAAGTCCTAAGAAATGTTTATTCTAAAATACTCGTAATCTTCTTTCCTCCCTTAAAGTAAGAGTCCGTATTTTCTTAATCTTTTGGGAATTGCCTCTTCTCATCATCATCCAGGATTAAGTCTGTTGGCTCCTCCCTGTTTCATGAAAGCATGATGAATTGTTAAAATTGTTCAGAATATCTTCTGTGTGGCGATCTGTAAGTTTGCAAAATATTTATCTTCATTTCTTTTCTTATCCAGCAGAATATATCGTGCTATATTTCTAAAAATCTCATCTCAATTGTTTCCAATCTTTGTTCTTGTCTTTCAGTGATCATCCAACATGCTGATCCTTACATCAATACAGGAACAGCCATTACTTTATAAAATTTAATTTTTGTATCTTTTCTTGTGTTTTAAGGGTTATTTTAATAGTACCACACATTAGATTAATTTATTTATTTTATCATTAATATCTTCAATTTTAACATGTGATAAATTGAAACCTAGTATTTAAAACTATTCACTTGCTCTAAAAGTTTATTATGTATTACTATTTTTGCTCTCATATATCATGTCCTTTAAATGCTCTAAAAGTTTTTTATATATTACTATTTTTGCTCTCAATGTATCATGTCCTTTAAATGCTAAAAGTTTATTATGTATTACTATTTTGCTCTCAATGTATCATGTCCTTTAATGCTAAAAGTTTATATGTATATACTATTTTTGCTCTCAATGTATCATGTCCTTTAAATGCTAAATGTTAGTTTTAGTCTTTGGAATTTTAAAATTAAATTGGTGCTTATTTTTCCCAAATTAAAAATAGCTCTTTGTAGATCATCTTCTGAAACTGGATATCACTACTTGATCATCGGCAAATAATATTATGTTAGACAATGAATTATTTATTTTATAATGTACTTACATTAATCTGCCACTTTAACCAACTTCGTCTATATATATACAGGATGTATAAAAAAGGATGGCGCAAAACCTACATGGTTGAAAGTACACGATAATAGAAGCAACAATGTCCCAGTAAGCATGGGTCCGCAACGAACCGTTTGCGAGATAATTACGAATTTATGGTTACAAAGCCGCCACTGACGTCATTGTTTTGTAACATCCTACGGTTTTACTCCTTGCGCTCTTGAAGCCGTCCTATGTTATTTGTTTACAAAAACTGAACATTGCCGAGAGGTGAGTTGTAATCAAACCATACACACAGAACGTACAGGACGGATACAGTACACAGTTTCAAAGGTATCAGTCTCGTCTGAGGAGCGCCACTAGTGCTGTGTTGTAGTTACAATGGAATCTTACAGTAACGAAGAGTATGCGGATATGCATATCATGTACGGTAGGGCTAATGGCAATGCACGGGAGGCTGCACGCTTGTACCAAGAAACATATCCTGATCGAAGGCACCCCGAAAGTCGTACATTACAAGGGTCCATCAGCGCCTGAGAGAAAATGGGGGTTTTGCACATGGCAGAGCAGTAGGTAGGGCTGCTCGCATTACGCCTGAGGTTAGGATACGGTGTTGGACGCATTACAGCTCTCTCCAGAAACCTCGACGAGAAGAATTGCCATACAAGTGCCTGTACTATGCCACAGTAGTGTATGGATAATTTTACAGCGCAATTTACTGTACCCTTACCACCTACAACGAGTTCAATGTCTCAATGATGCGGACTTTGTTCCTAGTGGATCCAACAACAGACTGTAGTCAACTCTCGTTTCGCATGTAACATTTTATTTACAGACTAAGCAAGATTCACACGCGATGGTGTTTTTAATTATCATAATACACATTTTTGGTGTGAAATAAACCCACATGTTCACGAGTCAACACATCGGCACCGTTTCTCACTGAATGTGTGGTTAGGGGTACTAGGTGATCATCTCATTGGGCCACACATTCTTCTACGAAAACTTAATGGGCGGAGGTACCTTAGGTTTCTGCGGCGTTATCTTCCAGGATTGCTTGAGGATGTTTCCTTCAGCAACGTCGGAGTTGTGGTACATGCATGATGGAGCTCCGGCACATTTTGCTGCTGTTGTGAGACGGCATCTAACGCGCAGATAGCCAAGATGGATAGGTCGAGGCGGATCTGTACCTTGGCCTCCAAGATCACCTGATCTAAATCCTTTGGATTTTTGTGTCTGGGGTCACCTCAAAAGCGAAGTGTACAGCACACCCGTTAACACGGTTGAAGAACTGGAGTAGAGAGTTGTAGGGCCTACATGCTTGTCAAGAATTCAGAAATGATCCAGGGGTTTTCTAAAGAATTCGACTTTCGTTGCAGAGACGAGCACAGTATTGCATCCAGATGCATGGAAGAACACTTCGAACACATCATTTAATAGGTAACCCATAAGTGAAGTGGACTGTGAAATGTGAACTAAATGAGATGAAACATTAATAGTAAAGTTTAAATTCAAATTAGTTTGTACTAACTAGGACGATGTTTAGATTGAAGTCAATGGCGGCTTGTAACCATACATTCATAATTATCTCGCAAACGGCTCGTTTGCGGACCCATGTTTACTGGGACATTGTTACTTCTATTATCGTGTACTTTCAACCATGCAAGTTTGCGCCATCCTTTTTGATACACCCTGTATATATAAGAAAAAATACTTATTTCTGGGCTGGAATTTCGCATCAATATATGGGCTATTCAGAAAGAAGGAACAGATATCAAATATTTATTTCTTCCAAACTACAAAAAATAGAAACACAATTCCAATGCTCCTGGAAAGAGAAAAGTTTGAAGTTTTGATCGCGGCCGCATTGGTTCTGTTGCTTGTCATGTTGATTGTTTGTATTAAAATGGAGACACAAAGGACGTTAGATTGGAAGAGGAGAAGCAGAAGGTCAATTTCATTACCGGTTGGCCTCCCAGGTCACCCGACCTAACTCCGTGTGATTTTTATGTGTGGGGTTACGTAAAAGACCGTATATTTATCCCCCTTATACCTGACACTCTTGGAAATCTGCGACATCGAATTGTTGGAGCTGTGAATTCGATAACTAGAGACCAGCTGATTCGTGTGTGGCAGAAAATGAGCCACCGTTTAGATATTTGTCGTTCAACACATGGTGCTCATATTGAATACATAAAATAGTGAAATTTGAACTTTTCTTTATCCGGAACGTATGAATTGTGTTTTTATTTTTGTAGTTTTGGAAGAATAAATGTTTGAAGTCTGTTCCTTCTTTCTGAATAGCCCTGTATAACTGGGAGAATAAATTGCGTAAATTCGTTTTAACAAAACGTTACGAGGAAAAGAAAACACTTAATTATGCAGTAATGTAGAATAACAATTAGCAGTGTAAATGGTGGGGAAATATTGATTTGAAGACCTACTTTTACTTGAGAAGAAGATACGTAGAAAGCATGAGAGTATGCGAAATGTATGCACGCACATTTTGGACAAAGCTCTTTGCTCCGGCATGCGTTGGGTGTGACGGCGCCTCCATGCGTTTTGGAACTGAGCCTAGAATTTGCAAGTGCGTGAAAGAATTCTTTATCTTTTTCGTCTGGCCATCATCATGCCTTCCCAAAATAGCCAACAACTCCTGCCCAGGAAACCAATCTGAATATCTTTATAACAGTAGTGACCATTGTAAATTTAAAGTTTTTTTATTCAAGTTGTGAAGTGGGTTGGACAAGCAATTAGAACTGAGGACGGACTTGCAATTAACAAAATTTACGCCTCGCAAACAAGTGCCACCTTGTACAATGTCTTCTTTATTCACTTTGATTGCCGGAAAGCAGAAAATAAATTAGCGAACTCCGAAGGAATGCACCTATTGAGGCTGTTCTCATTAAAATGCGTTAAAAATAATCGGGAATCGAACTTGTGACCTCTTGCATACGAAGCAAGCTAGCTAAGCGATTTTTGGATTTTTAGAGATGAGCTGACAGAAAATCTCGACTGAAAAGAATTAGAAATACAGAAATTAGAAAATGGATGAATGCAGAAAGAAGTATAATTGATGAAATTGAATACAGAAGGCTAAAATGATATGGACACGTAAGAAGAATGCAGGATGGAAGACTACCAAAGGCTGTCTATGCATGGAAAATTGGAAGAAAGAGCAGAAAAGGAAGACCAAGAACAGCCTGGATGAATAACATTCAGAATTCAATGAGGAAATATACTGTAACGAATGAAGACACAGTGGATAGAGAACGATGGAGAACTGTAATTAAGGGAAATTAGTGAATGTTTGTTACAAACTGATGGTCTGTAAGTACGTAGTCATTTATATATTTTTTAAAAACTCATGTTAATTATTAAGATTGGTTGGAGAAAACTCTCAATGATGAGGAAAATCTGAAAATGGATGAATGAAAAAAATCACCCAAAATGGCCACGACAAAAATTTAATTATGTTACTGATATACTATATTTTATATATAAACTCCATGGCGCGACAGGCCCATAAGACCTTTGGCCTACTAATCGATTTGCTGCCTCACATCTACATCACAGTGGTAGACGATCATCCTGCCAGTGTAGAAATGACATATGGTCAGCATGTCGGGTCCCCAGCCTTTATAGCAGATTTTCTCAACCTAGAGCCACTACTTTCTGTAGCTACCCAAATTCCTCATGATGCTGGCCGAAATTCCATGAGAAAATTTATTCTGTTATAGAGACTGGAACCTTATACGAATATGTCTAAATGGCACAAAGAGTCGGGTGTGTATAGGCAAACAGTTTTCGGATAGTTTTGAAATTCACGATGGATTAAATAAAGCAAGGAGATGCACTATCTCCTCTACTTCAATTTTGTATTAGAGCATGCCATAAAATCTTTGAGAACGAAGAAGGCCTACAACTCAATGGTAATAATAGGCTGTTAGTTTATGCTGATGATGTAGTATTATTGAGCGATAACGAGGAGATACTAAGGACCAACACGCACAGTCAATTGAGTGACAGTAATAAATTGGGACTGGAAGTAAATATCAATAAAACTAAATATATGTTCACATATTGAAATGCGTTATATAATGGAAATGGACAACTAATGACAAATGAAGGAAATTTTGAAGAAGTGGCTGATTTCAAGTATCTAGGAACAATAATCACAAATAGGAATGAGATGCAAAAGAAATTAAACGTAGGCTCAATTCTGGAAATATGTGCTATTATGCATTACAGAGACTCTTGACGTCCCAACTCCTTTCAAAAAACGTTAAACTGAAAATATATAAAACTGTCATTCTCCCAGTAATATTACATGGATGCGAAACATGGGCTCTTACTTTAAGGGAGGAAAGAAGATTACGAGTATTTGAGAATAAAGTCCTTAGAAAAAAATTTGGGCCAAAAAGAGATGAACACACAGGTGAATGGAGAAAACTACAAAATAGTGACCTGCATGGCATGTACTGGAAGCCAGATATAATGAGAACAGTTAACTCTTGTAGACTGCGATGAAAGGACGTGTGGCACCTGTGGGGGATGAAAGAGGAGCATGAAGCTTTTTGTAGGAAAACCAGAGGGAAAACGCACATTTGTTAGACCAAGAATGAGGTAGGAGAATAACATTATCCATGATTTGAGGGAAGTAGATTATACAGGGAATGATTGGAAAACATTAGCTCAAGATAGGGATGTATCAAGAGCTTATGTCCGCGCAGCCATGGACCTACGGGTTCGATTGTGCCAGTGTGTTATTTAGTTAGATACCAAATGTATTGAAATATCCATAAAAGCATTTGTGAATGCACAAGTGATGAGTTAAAACATATAGACAACAATGTATTAACAACAATACTGCCCAATTAGTATTTATAATTTTCTAAAACATTAAAATCCTTATATCTCAGAAAGAATAGTATGTGGCTTATCATGTTATTGCCCTAAGCCCTTCAAATGTATTTCTAATTGTTGTGATAGAATTAACATTTTATTTTGTAAATTCGGAGCACTGATAAAAACGATTTTGATTAGTTTCGTTGTTACAGGTAATAATGGAAATGGCTGACTACACATTCACGACTGTAAGTTTATACAATATATTATTTATATTTCTTAGCATATATTATATTTACTCGCATAATTCATGCCATCGCATAATACCATGCCAGCACCAGGTTTTTCGAAGTAGCTTATTTTTTTCTGATATATTTGACGCATATACGACAATAAAATATATACGTATACTAGCGGACCCGGTAGACATTGTCCTGCCCGACCTTCCATTCTCGTGTCATAGCCGGACGATAAAAATATGTTACTTTTTACCATAAAATTCGCTAATTAATACGTGATTGTATATTATTAAATAAGTTTGCAAGAAAACATCACACAGCCATCTGTTGTGGCTCAAGATGCGTGCATTATGACGTCACAATGTTGTCGCGCGACATATGTCGATAAAGCAGATTACTATACATCTGACATAAAAGAAAGTCCTATAACCCGATCGCAGCGCCACATACCGAGTCAATTATGAATCTAAAATCATCCAAACTCAAACACACACAATAAATTTTATCAAAATCGGCCCAGTAGTTTAGGCAATTTTTAATTTCGAATTTCAAGTAAACCTCTACTTCTAATTGTCGGATTTCGCTCATTTTTTGACAATACCTATCTCGGTTTTATTTTAATACGATATACTCAGTTTCGTTGTGAAACATAAAAGATGTGACTGCAAGAGCGATTTTTCAATTTTCACTTCAGGTGAACTACTACACCTAATTGTTTTAGAGGGTCGAATTGTGAATCTAAACCATCAACGGATCCAATCAGACATACACAAGAAAATTAATCAAAATTGTTCCAGTCGTTTAGGAGGATTCGGTGACAAACACACATACAGAAGCATTATATATATAGCTTTCAACTGAGCATGCTTTCCTATCAGATTATGTTGGGACAGTATGGAATTCCTTTTAGTAAGTTTTAACATCTTATAGCAAGCAGTACTACTTGCTAGAGTGGTAGGATAGTCCTTAACCTGGCATCCATGTTATGGTTTTCAATTATATTTTGTGCTAGCGGTGCAGTCATTTTTCCCCGAATAGCCTGGTACAGTAGTTAAGAAATTTTAGAAATATTCTACGACTGAAGTACAAAGACAAGCCTGATCTTAGGTAGGTAAGTGCGAGAGATGCAGCTGAGAATCGAGAGTGGGGTAAATCCAAATGACTGCCTCTTATTTGGCTTATACCACCGATGAGTAACAAAACCAACATCCCTGTAACTTTCCTCGCATAAATCACGCATCCACTTTTTAGGTTACAAAAAATGCAGTAAAAATCTGCGTTAAATACGCGACTAAATACATTTAGATAAGATCTTCAAAATAAAAAATATGCAGACATAGCGAAATATGCTGATAGGCCTACAATAAAACACCTCCCTAGAAGAACAGCAGTAGCTCTGTTCAGATTATAAATGGGATATGACTGTCTGGATGACCACCTTCATAGAATGAGGATTGTCCCTAGAACTATTGGTTGCTCCTTGTGTGGAGAAAATGTTCTCCTAAGCATGGAACACTTGCTATACTACAGGCGACTAGATCCCGAGAAAATGGAGAGGAAAGACATCGCAGGACTTTATTGGGAAGCAAGAGGACTAATTGGTGTAAACCAAACTTCAGCCATTTAAAACAACAACAACATTTAGATACATTATTTTAATACGTATTTCAGTCATAATAACCTCAACAATTCCTACGGATAAATTCTTTGTGAGCATAGGGCTATATTTTAGGATGTACTTTTGTATCGGGTGAATTCTAAGTACAATTTGACTGACACATGAAAATTAAAGTTCATTCCATGCTTCCCAAAGTGGTGCATAGACTATTAAACAGTTTCATAGCTTTTCACCAAGGCATCACTTGGCGTGGGACTAGATATAATTGCATTGTTGCCCCGAAAAGATATCTAACCCATAAACTACAAATTGTTGAGAAAACGAAAAGAACGTATAATGTTCATTTTGAGGCTATTATCTCTATTACGTATATCATATACATTCTAATCTCTCATCCTATTGGAATCCTATACAACCAATTTGAATACAAATTTATATGCTAATAACTAAATATTAACAATTTAATAAAGAATTGAGTACAAAAGTGATCTATCTCTATAGAGTGGAAAAATGATCCAACACATATTTAACTAAAATGCTATAATAAGAAATAGAAAATACATATTGAACACTGATTCAGTTAGAAAAATTTCAAACTTAATCAGTTTCCAGTATTTATTTTCCATTTAATGTTATTTCGTTACATTCTTTATGTCGTTCTTATTTTCACTCAATTTTACTGAATTTGCACATGTGCAATAATTATTTTTTTACACTGATATTAATGACTTGACTAACTGCTTCCGCCGTTTTGTTACATATAGATCACTATTGGCTTCAAAGCCAACCTTTAATAATAATAATAATAAATAATAATAATAATAATAATAATAATAATAATATAATAATAACAATAATAATAACAATAATAATAATAATAATAATGTTTTATTTATTCTGGTAGAATTAAGGCCATAAGGCCTTTTCTTCCACTCAACCAGCACAAATGCAAATAAATATTTGACAATATAGAAATACACTATACTAAAAAGATAAATAAAACAGATCTGGAAGGAGTATGGATAATTTTACATGCACCATGCCACGATACTTTCCGGATAGATCACTAATCCACTGAAAGTCAAGCTTTCGAATTTTTGTGGGTTAGATCTCTTTCCGGGCAACTAGACCTATTCAATTATACATTTATCAAAATGAAACTTTCTTAAGAGACACACTGTACATGTGCTGCCGATTCTTCTAGTTATAGGTCAGTTTTATGATTGCAAAATTGGCCACTTAATTATTAAAAAATAAGAGTTTTATGAACTTTTAAAAATAAATTGGTTAATTCTTGTTTTTTGCTATTCGAAAAAAGAAAAAAAAAAAACTACACTACAGTGAACTCCATTATTTGAAACCAGATGCAGGTAAATCGTGCCTTGATAATATATTTGTGATTAGGCAGATTACAGAAAAGATGTTGGCTAAAGGAAAAGAAGTTCATATGGCATTTATAGATCTGGAAAAGGCATATGACTCTATACCCATCAATAAGCTTTGGGTGGCAATGGAGAAGTTTGGAATACCTAAATATCTTATACATTTTATAAAAAGAATGTATGATTGTAAAGCAAGTATGAAAGTTCGAAATAGAGTATCCTCAGAATTTGATATAACAAAAGGATTAAGACAAGGATGCGGGATGTCACCAACATTGTTCAAGATATACTTAGAAGATGTATTAACGAAATGGAATAAGTCATGTAGGGGAATGGGAATCAACATTAATGACCGTTTACTGCACAATTTATTATTCGCTGATGACCAGATTATAATAGGACAAGATAAAGAAGATATAGAATATATGATTAGAAAGTTGGTAGATGCATTTGAGGTAGGTGGACTGAAGATGAATTATATCAAAACAGAATTTATGGCAATCAGAGGAAATTCAGAAGACCTACAATAAATAATATGATAATTAAACGTGTTGAAGAATTTAAATCGCTTGGATCTATAATAGATAAATCTGGTACTTGTGAAAAATATATTATTAACAGAGTAAATTGTGCAAGGAAGGCGATTAGATCCCTGAATGGTCTTTTATGGAATAGAAATTTGGCCAGAAAAACAAAACAAAAAAGAGATTATACAGACAATAATAGAAAGTATACTTACATATGGATCAGAAAGCTGGACAATAAATGAAAGGATTCAGAAAAGAATCTTGGCGACAGAATGGATGGATTACGGAGAAGTACGAGAATATCCAGGCTACAACATATCCAAAATACATATATCAGACAAGAAATGGATGCACAAGAAACTGTTATCGAAAGGATAACAAAGAGAGACTCTACAGTGGTATGGACATGTACAACGGATGTAGGAAGACCAGTGGCCTAAACATGTGTTAGATTGGATGGTACAAGGCAGAAGGAAGAGGAAGAGAAGTAGAAGAACATGATATGAGGGAATATATTATGCCATGGTGAAGAGGGGTATGGAAGAAGGACAATGTGAAGATAGGAATCTCTGGAAAGCAGGAATCAAGGGCTAACTGCTGTAAAGTGGACAGCCTGTATTAAGTATTAAGTAATGTAATAAGAAGAGAAGACTACGGCGGTTAGGTCATCTGACATGAATAAAATATAAAGAGGGTATAGAAACCTCTCATAGGAAAATTCGAGCTGAAGGCGATTATTTGAAAGAGGTAAAATACTGGCTCATCAACGTCGTAGCACTACAGCCTCTTAGAGGCCTCGTCTTTGCTGCACAACTCTCTATTTCTGGTCACCATCCACCAATTCCTGACTCAAGTTTCCTTAGATCAGTAACCACTCCATCCTTCCATCTTGATCTAGACATCCAATTCTTCTTCTTGCACCACCTTACATATCATCTCTCGCTTTGAAACTCCGTTCTCGTTAATCACATGCCCTGCACATCGCTATCTTGCTACTTTAATAGCGGTGATAATAATATATGGGGATTTATGCATAATATATATGTATGTAATTCTCCACTATCCATTAGAGTGAACTAGATCGTGTATTCTCCTCAGAATTTTTCTTTCAAAAAGTCTCAATTTGTCAACATCACATTTTTCCAAAGTAAATGTTTCGCTTCTTTACATCGGCACTCGTCTCAACAATGTTTTACATTTTGTTCCTTAAGACAGAAACTTTATTTGAAATGTCTTTGAAGTTAAAAATGCATTTTTCTGCATTTTGAATTATTTTCTTCATTTCTTCTTTAACATAATTAGTATCAGTTTCAGGTGAACCAAGGTTCAGTCGTGAAAACAGCTGATGATGACGACAATGTGTCGTCGATACTGTAGTGCTGTGTTTAAAAATAACATAGAAGTATGAGGTAAGAAGAAATCACGATTCATTTAATTATTATTAATTGAACCTCATAATGTTAAACATTCCCAAATTTAATAGCCTATATAAAAAACTTATTTATGTTTACAAACGTGAGTTCACAGATCTTTAAATTTAACGTTTCCTTAATTTTTTTTTCTCCAAGCGCGACAGGCCTAGAAGGCTCTTGGCTGACCATCCGGCTACTGGAATCACATCCACATGTGTTAATCACAGAGGTAGACGATCACCTAGCCAGTGTATGGGTGACATGTGGTCAGCATGTCGGATCCCCCAGCCGTTATAGCTGGTATTATTATTATTATTATTATTATTATTATTATTATTATTATTATTATTATTATTATTATTATCAGCACTAGTAGCAGCACAAGAACCCTGGGTGGGTCAAAGGCTTCCTTCAGGACTATTTCCAGACGTTTCTATCTCTGGCAACTGTCAACTAATTCTTGAGTTTTAAAGATTTAACATCCAGTAGTACTCCATCCATTCCTCTCAAATTCGATCTTCCAACTCTCCGTCTTCCTTCTGGCTTACCATCTATAATTCTTTTAATTACTTCATTTGTAGTCATCCTCTGCGTATGTCCTGACCATCTAGTGTGTTTATCTTAATGATAAGTTATCTCATGATTTGTACATCTCCTATAATTCCCTGTTATACCTCATTCGCCACTTTCAATTTTGCTTAATAGGTCCATATATATCCTTCTGAGTATCTTTCTTTCAAAAACAACCAATCAAGATTTATCATATTCAGTCAGAATCCAGGTTTCACTCCATAAGGTAGCAGTGGTTTAATTAGTGTTTTATACAATTATTATTGCTAATTCTTATATATTCAGTTTTATTTTCATTCACTTTAAATCCCATCTTATAAGCTGCCAATTTGAAACTTTAAGTCATTTTAATACCATTTAGTGTCGTACCAATAATGTTCATAGCATCAGCATATGCTAAAATTAGGATTGACTTAAAAATAGAATACAGAGCAAATTACTCGAATATATTCTCTTTAGATAGGGATGCATGGGAAGCTTTATTCCGCACGTTGATGAATCTATGGGTTCGATAGTGTATGTCTGCTTAGTATTTGGAATTAGACACTATAAACTTCGACTTATGAAGAGTAAAATCGAAAGTTTAATTAATTATTAAAAATATACATTTTTTTTTTTTCAATTCCCCAGGTTTGTCTTCCGACATTCCTGGTTGCTCTCCTGGCATGGCGTAATTGTAACCCACTTCTGAGGTTGGGGCGCCTGGGAGGCGGGGTTACGTTGCCCCGATGATACGATGGGTTATGATTATGATAGTGGTGCGCCAGGAGTGTCCCTAATCCTAAACTTAACCTAAGATGAATATGAATGATGATGATTGCGATGGCCATATGATTTCGGGGACCATTTGGGCCTTAAAGTTTTCCTGACATTTGTCTTACAGGTGAGGAAAAACCCCGATAAAAAACCTCACCCAGAAAAACTGTCCCGACTGGGGATCGAACCCGGGCCAGCTGCGTGACAAGGCAGCACGCTACCCGTGACCACAGCGGTTTACGAAGGAATAGGTTAATTTTTAATAGAGAGATGCTTCATTGTGTTGTTGCCACAAAAGCAAAGCCAGCAGAAACAGATGTTTGCGGACAAGTGCTGAACATTCAACAAAGCCAGGCTATTTTTTACACACAAATTGCATGAGATGTCTCATATGGGAACACCCATCTCTCAAGTTTTCTTTGTCTTCTTTTTTAAGTGTATTCATTTCAAGCTCTTAAAATAGCTCACAGTTGTGTTGTTTATCTTCTTCCAATATGGCGGTTTTCCTCACATCACGGAGAATATCCTAGTATAAATAACAGCGAACATAAAATATTATGTATTTGCTAGCACTTTATATGCTTTAGTATTCATTGCATTATTTTATTAGAATGCATTTTGAATTTACTTTCTACTTTTTAAAATTTAAATAAATAAACATGAATTCAAATAAATTATTTATTAAATTAAATAATGACCCAATTTTGGCATATTGAATTCACAATTCTTTTTTAAACATCATCTTAGAAGAATTACATATGGAACCTTTAGAAAACAAAATTCCTGATTATAAGTCAAGATAGATGCAACATGTTCATCGAATGGAAGATCACAGGATACAAACAAATGTTAACCTATCAACATGCAGGAAGAAGGAGACCAGGACGTCCACTCAAAAGACTTTTGGATGGTGTTTCTCTTGAGGCCGAAACAGGTCAACAAATGACCTAAATTCGTGAATGTACTATGATAATGATGATGATTTTTAAAACATATTTCTTCAGGTATATGTGTATGTAAGCATACAGGTAAGAACATATATGTATATGTATAAGTATGGGTTTATAAGCTATATAAATCTTTATTCACGTTCTATAGGCCTATTTGAGCTGTTTATTTTAATTCATTTATGTTTAATATCAATATAGCTCGCGCACATTGATCTCTAATCCCTAATCTCTAATCTAAAAATACGTGACGTCATTGTTGTACTTGGGGGAAACAAGAGGTGAATTGGTACTACTAACTGACTTAAATATAGGCCTATTGTCTCACTCCTTATTACTGAAGAGGCATTTAAAATATGAATTTGAATTTAGAAGTTAATTTTGAGTTAAGCTAAACTTATAACTGACTGCAAAATTATGTAGTACAAGACACGAACTATCTTATCTCAGCATTGATTCAAACAACAAAGACAGTGTTTTCTTTCAGGTCTGTACTAGGGGGTTGGAATATAGAGTGACAGGTAGCCATTAGGCTTTAAGACGACAAATAAGTAACGCTCGATAACAGGGCGCAAAGTATACTTCATTTATTTGTTTATTTTATTATCAACGTCGAAACCAACTCATAGGTCCGCGCATAAGTTGTTTAACTTTGTAACCGACTCGTGCCCATCCAGCATCGCGAATCATTTGGGTAGCTACAATAAGTAGTGACTCCAAGTTGAGAAGACCATATATAACGACTGGGGAACCCGACATGCTGACCACATGTCACCCCTACACTGGCTTATGATCGTCTATCTCAGGGATTAATAGAGGTAGGCAAGGGCCGTCTAGGTCTGTCGCTCTTGGAGTTTAAAAATATTAAAAAAATTATACTGGACCAGAATCGAATCTGGGCCGTGATGTCGCAAGCCCCTATTTTACTGACTCTTCCTCTCAAGTTAATGATACCGACACTCCATGAAGATAACCTTGTGCCGCTCCTGATTTAAACAGTACACATAACAATTTACTGATGTGAATCGCGCTTCATATTTTCACCTTCTGGTTGTGCCATAATTTTTTTCAAAATCTGCACATGTACACTGCACAGAAAAGCCAGCAGGATTTGCGTTGAGAACATTCATTCATACCTTAGACCAGGGGTCGGCAAGTAATTTTAGGTGGGGTCCGGATGGGTTTGAAAATTTTGTTGAGGTCCTGAAATTTTGTTTTCATTTTCACTCACAACATTATATGAAATTAAATAGATAGTTAAAAAATCAATGGGAGAAATTACATTTGCGGTCTTGAACCAATTTTTTGAAAGTTAGGTTCACGCGGGGGAGCAACTTATGCGAAGAGTGTCTTCAAGATGGGCAGCAGTTAATCTTGAGCGATATTTATGCCGACGCACCGCAAAGGAGCCGCTTAAGTATCAAAGTGTATGTTGGGACTCGCCAAAGAGCCGTACCACAAAGGAGGCGCTTCCATGTCAGAGGTCGCAGGCGTCGAGTACATCCTCCCGAAAGATAAGTTTCATAAAGTGTTGTTAAGCTTTCGTTCGAGTTACAAACACAGTTGTGTTTAAATGAATATGACTGCTCCGATTAAAAGAAGCTTCAGATGTTGCCAAAGTCAGAGATATATTTATATTTTTTTTATTTCATTAAATAACACTCTTATATTGCATTCGGGTGTACAGAGCTTTAATGTGGATCGACGTAACATAATATGCTGTGCCGACAGGTTAGTTTCTCCTTCCTCTCCCGCTCTCCAGCGCACTCTCCTGCGCTGCACATCTTAGCAACAACAATTAGTAATATAATAATTATATTATTTTTCTCATGCTTTAAAATACTGAAAGAATATAACTACTTAAATAAATATTGTTTGTATTAACTAATTGGAAATTTCCTTTTTATGTGTTAGTTCATTAATTTTATATATTTTTGTAAGAGGAGTATGAGGTCATTTTTGGCGACCAGTTTTTTGACCTTCCGCGGTCTGGGACAGCGGTCCGCCAGTTGCTGACCGTTGCCTTAGACGTTAAAGAGGACATAATATAAGGATTCACTTTATACTTAACCATATGTGTAAACGTTGCTGTCCAACTTTGATAACTTGCACATTCAACAATGTCCTTCTCGATTATTTGTACAGGGACCAGTGACCTGAGAGAAGTATGGGGTTCGATACCGGTCATATGCTTTAACGGTGTCGTGTTACTTCTAGTTTCACATTACTAACCAAACAGACAGGGTTAGTCATCCGAATGATACAGGGTTCAAAGTACTTAAATGCTGCTGCTATCATGTTGTTTATTATTTTAAAAATAAACTTGTTCAATAACTTACAACTACTCACAGGTATGTATGTATATATGTATGTATGTATGTATGTATGTATGTATGTTATGTATGTATGTATGTATGTATGTATGTATGTATGTATGTATGTATGTATGTATGTATGTATGTATGTATGTATGTATGTATGTAAGTATGTATGTATGTATGTATGTATGTATGTTGTATGTATGTATGTATGTATGTATGTATGTATGTATGTATGCATGTATGCATGTATGCATGTATGCATGTATGCATGTATGCATGTATGCATGTATGCATGTATGCATGTATGCATGTATGCATGTATGCATGTATGCATGTATGCATGTATGCATGTATGTATATATGTATAAATGTATGTATAAAAAAGTATTTATGTGATTTTTTTAAGTAACCACAAATACAAACCGCTTAAAGTGGATTTAAGTAAACAGTACATCACTGTGATCTCGGAGTGGCTTCGCTGCCGCGTACACAGCGAGTGGGTTCGATATCCTATTGGTGCAAGTTTCTTGGCCGATTTTTACTTCAGAGATTTTCTTCACCTGTAAGACAAATGTCAGGAAACTTTAATGTCTAAATGGCCCGAACGTCATTTGGCCATAATATTCATCATTATCATATTCGCCATATTTAGTGTAAAATACGAGTGAATGGGTGTAATCGCGTAAATGTTGTGTTGTCTCGGAAGAGGCCCTAGATTTAGCTAATCCTTCATACGGAGAGGCCCTTCATATTCTTATATAGTCAATAAAACTATGTGTAATCCATAGTTTAAAATTCTTCACCCCACAGTCGTGCCACTCTAGGCCCCGAACGGTGTGTGTATGAAAATATACTTATAAGGTGAGAGGTTAAGCTACGGTGGAGAAGAGAAAAATAAAGTTAATTAGCTATAACAAATGAAGATATGATAATAATTACTTCGTGTTGGTATTAATCTATTATATATTGTTTTTCTTTTATATAATTCTCCTTTATATTAGGTTTGATATTTGAAACTTTTCTTAAATTTGTTTCATTTTATATGATTACCTAATATATTTAATTACTTTCTTCAGTTTTTTATTAATGTATTATAAAATATTTTGATTATATCATTCTCATTTGCATTAATTCTTTGTTTGTCAAATGCGTTTTATTTTTTGAAATTTAATCCTAAATTTGTTATGTTTTATATTTTTCATGTCTTTAATTGCCTTCTTAATTTTGATTTACCTATTGTATATTTTATTGTTTATTTTATTCTTCTTCTTCTTCTTCTTCTTCTTCTTCTTATTATTATTATTATTATTATTATTATTATTATTATTATTATTCCTTTCCAGGATTAGGTCAATGCGACCTTTTCCCGTCTGAATCCATCGTTTCCTTGACCGTCGCAAAGATCTTTTTCCATGCGGTTTGTAGGTGTCGATCGTTTTCGGTAATCTTGTATTGTCTATTCTGTCAAAATATTATTTCCATCGGTATTTGTGCTCTTCTAGTTTACCGAGTAATCAAAATATCTGCAGTTCATTTCTTTACTAACTCATTATGTAATCTATCCATGCGTGTACATCCTTTTACGGATCTTAAAAATTTCATTTCAGTGGCTTGAATCTGTGAGATATCTTTTTTCTAAGTAGCCTATCCAAGATTCAGATCCATATAAAAGAGTAGGAACAGCCATAATTTTATAAAACCTGAGCAGAGTTTCTCTTCGAGTCTTTCGGAAGGTTTCTTCTTATCGTGCCACATATCATTTGATAGCGGTTTAATTTATTATGTATAACCCAACCATTGATATATGTTACATCTGAACCAAAATAGTTAAAGTGTGCTATCTGTTCTATTATTCCATTATTGATTACTATTTTTGCTCTGACTGGCAGTTTGTCCTGAAAAGCCATAACTTTTGTTTTTTAAGTTGAAACTTTAAGAATTCTAATTGATTCAATGTGTAAATGTAATTAAATTGTATGGTATACATTGCGACGAACCAAACATGCGGTTGTTAGAATCAATTTTTAATTTCGGATTTAAGATAAACCCCCACTTCTAAGGACCGGATTTCGCTGATTTTTGGACAATATCTACATCGGTATCTTCTAATAGCATATACTGAGTTCAGTCGTGAAAAATCGAAAGTTACGACCACTAGACGGATTTTTAAATTTTCGTTTTCAGGTGAACTCCTATACATAGTGGTTTTAGAAAATAATAGATAGCGACTAAACACTCGCTGTACCTGAAAACCTGTATGTACAAATTTTCATAAATACTGTTGCATAGTTTAGAAGTATATAAATCACAAACATACATACATATACACATTCGCTTTTATATGTAGATGTTCCAGAATTTATTTTAAATCTTGAAACTGGCTTCCAAATACATTTATTTATTTATTGTTTGTCCTCTCCCTTTAACTGAAACGTTGTAATGTATATATTCTAATTAACTAACTCACTGGCTCTATAGAACCTTTAGGTTATTGGTCGCGCGAACATAAGCTCTCCATACATCCCTATCCTCTGTATAATCTACATCCCTCAAATATCATGGATAATGTTATTCTCCCACCTCATTCTTGGTTTACAAACTGGGCGTTTTCCCTCTGGTTTTTCTACAAGAAGTTTCCATGCACCTCTTTCATCCCCAATTCGTGTCACATGTCCTGCCCATGAAGTCTACGAGACTTAACTGTTCTTATTATATCTGGCTTCCTATACATACCATGTTGCTCACTGTTAAGTATTCACCTGCCTGTTCATCCTCTTTTTGGCCCAAAAATTTTCCTAAGAACTTTATTCTCATATACTCGTAATCTTCTTTCCTCCCTTAAAGTAAGAGTTCATGTTTCGCATCCATATAATATAACTCGTAGAATAACAGTTTTATATATTTTTAGTTTAACGCTTTTTGAAAGGAGGTGGGGCGACAAGAGTCCGTGTAATGCATAATAGCACGCATTTCCAGAATTCAATCTATATTTAAGTTCTTTGTGCATTTCATTCCTATTTGTAATTATCGATCTTAAGTATTTGAATTCAGCCACTTCAAAATTTCCTCATTTGTCATTAGTTGTCCATTTCCATTATATAATGCATTTCTATGTGTGAATAGGCCTATATATTTACTTTTATTGATGTTTACTTCCAGTCCCAATCCTTAATGTTACTCAATAGAGCGTGCATGTTTGCCCTTAGTATCTCCTAGCTATCTGTTTGGGTGTCAATACTGTGTACAACATTATTTTTGTGAACAGAAGTTATTCTTAATCGGAGTAGAATCGTTCATTGTGAATCAAGAAGTGAAGAAAAATCTTGTAGGAAGAAATCAATGTTAGGCGTTTTGTAAGATAAATTTAATGCTTCCGCAAGTAACAAACTGTTATAAATGGATTTAATATAAGTAAACAACATCCCGTCGAGGTGATTAATTTGAAGTTAATTTTCTAATCCGATGGTTTAGGAGGTGTGTCCTTTATCGTTACATTATTCAAGCCACGCCTAACAAATTCAATGCAACACATTTTCCACGGCGATGCCCATCATTGTCTCCACACTTGAGTTCCTCATCTTAAATACTTTTTCATAAGTAATGCCACGAGTAATTTCCAAATTATCGATTAATTCACGAGTCATGAAGATATGAGTGAATTTATCTAGAGGATTTGGAAATCAAGAGTGGCATTTGTTAGGACTATTTAACGAATAAAATTAAGCTGTTTACTCAAAAGTCATTATTTAAATATAGTTACCGGTATTTTAAAATATTTATACATTTAAGGTAAACAGCGATGTCTGAAAACAAATCAGAAATGTGAGGTTATGTATATTCACTGCAACTTGATCATATTACTTGTTGCCAAATAGAATCGCAATATTCTAAGTATGCAACCTAGTGGAGAAATAATTAAACACATCAAACTGTATATTATAATCAGCATTATAGGTTATTAATTTATTTCTTTAGTAAACAAGTCAGTAAAATCAAGGAATTTGTTTGTTATTTGCTATATTCAATGTATTTGTTGGAGAAAAATGACGCTTTGAACTGTTCAGAATATTAATTAGGAGGAGATTTCTTTATCATGAAAGCAGGAGTTGAAAGAGAAATGGATAAAGACCGAGGTGAAATATGACTGTCATTGGTTGTAGAAGAAAATTGATTGAAACGTGATTGGTCATTGACTCCCATTTTAGGCATGAGTTTAAATAGTCATATAAAACACTAGAATCATCACTTCCTTATCAGAATATCACTCATTCAGTAGCACTATCAAGAACAGATGTTCATGGCAGGGTGAGCATGAACTTTCCATACATTCCTATCCTGAGCTATGTTTTCCAACCATTTAGCTCTTTTAAATCATGGTTAATGTCATTCTCCCATTTCATTCTTGGGCTACCTCACCATAATCATCAGCGGCACTTCAGTCCGATTCGAGCCTTGGCTACCCCCAGAACACTCTTCCAGGCTTCTCTGTTTATAGCAACCAGCCACCATCCCTCGGTTCTCAGCTTCTTCAGATCTTCGAAAATTATATCCATCAACAAAGTCTTGGTCGTTCCACATTCCTTCTTCCTTCAAATTTACACGTCATAATTGTGTTGGGTATCTCAAGTTCAGTTTGTCCTTTGTAAGTACCCTGTCCACTACATTCTTGAAATTTTAATTGACGTAACCTCATCAGGAGACTTGTACAACTGATAGAGTTCAGAGGTATATCTTATAGGCGATTCTCCCTTGTTACATATTGAGCCATATATTTTTCTTAATATATTTTTTTCAAATGTACTCAGTCTTGACATATCGGTCGTGGACAAGGTTCATGTCATTCATTAATACTGGTTTTATCAAGTTTAGTACAGACTAGTGTTCGCCAAGTGGTCGATATTTGATCATACTCATAATTGAATCAGAACATTTTATACCTCACAAAATATATATATTTATGTTGGAGTATAACTGATCATGGGGTGATAGTATTCTAAATTAGCACCCAGCATCGTGAGGAATTGGGTAGCTACGATAAGGAGCGGCTCCATGTTGAGAAAACCAGCTATGACGGCTGGTGGACCGGACATGCTGACTAGATATCACCCTTTCACTGGCAGGATTATCTTCTACCTCTGTGATTAACACATGCTCATTTATTACTTCCCTATAGTTTAAATGGGAGATTTGGCGCTGGATTTTAGTGCCTTGCAGCTAAAGACGGCAGATGATTTTATGGGCATGGCCTTTGTACATCACATGCTTCTGTGGAAGAAACTTAACTCTTGCATCAAGGGAATTTTCCATAAACACTGTCTTGCAGTTAAAAACGACAGAACTAACTTTTTTCAATTTTTATTGATAATACCTAAAGCTCGTCTATAGCTACTAAAATCGGTTGACAAACAGAAGAGAAAATGGTACTTAACTGCTTTTTCTTAGCTATTTTATAGAGATTACATTTTGTTTCTCTTGTAAGAAGCCTTGACTTAAAGCCTCTCTACAATCCAAAGTATTCTGTATCGGCATTTTGAATTCTCCTCCCAATTTCTTCACTGATAGGCTATATTGGCCTACCTACTGGAAACTTTTCCTCTGTGTTCCTACATCTAGTTTCTATGCCCCTCTTTCAGTCCAAATAGGCGGCACATATCCTCCCCATCGCAGTCTATGAGACTTAACTACTATTATTAAATCTGCTTCCCATGAAGATCATGCAACTTACTGTTGTAGTTTTCTCCATTCACCTGTCTATTCGTCTCGCTTTTTCGTACAAAACGTTTTCTTAGCACATTATTATCAAATACCCTTAATATTTTCTCAAAGTTTTGCATCCGTATAGTATAGGCTTAACTGGAAGAATCTCCGTTCTTTTTCCTGATTTTGAATATTATTAATATCCATCCATAGTAATTCTGCCCGAAGGTAGATTCTTCACTGCAATCATACCATTTTCATGCTACGCTTGCAGCTTTATTAGGGAATTGTAGGTGTGGTAGCTTCCCGTTGCTTTCCACACCGGTGAAGGATGATGATGATGATGATGGCCATATGATTTCGGGGACCGTTTGGCCTTAAAGTTTTCCTGACATTTGTCTTATAGTTATATTTTTAAATTAAAATTTTAAAAACGGATTAGATCTCAAGTTAGACTGATACAAATATATTTGAGTGACACAATCATTGAAAACTGCAGAGGCCTTTCTGAACCCTAATTAAACTTCGCCATTCGTCAAGTTAGTATTTAGTACTTGACGAAAGCTGAAGACGGACAACAGTCCGAAAGGCCTTCATAATTTAAAACTATAATTAAGTATGATTGTAACAATCGCGTACTTCTTAATCAATATAATTTAAACGAACCGCATTCTGCAAAAAGGAAACAAGCCACAAGCTAACTCTAAATTGATAAAGTTGAATGCCAATAAAAAAATTCACAGATACATTTTTACTTATTACTTCAACTAACAGAAACGTGTTGACTCTTTTAATTTTTAATTGGTGAAATGGATACATTGACTACATGTTTTACGATTTTATCACCAAAAAGATCACTATCAGAATATCAAACAGCTTATATTTTATGAGAAGGGTTCGATTCCCGGTCAAACCATAGGAAAGGAATTATTCCTGTGGTTGCCCATGGTCTGGAATTTAGGTTAAGATTAGGTTAAGAACTCTCCTGGCGCTACATTATTATTTATTACCCATCATATAATCGGGGTAACGTAACTTCGCCTACCAGACGCTCAACTTCAGAAGTGGGTTACAATTACGCAAATGCCAGAAGAGAACACCAGAAAGATCGAAATGACAACCTGGGGCATGGAATAAAAAATTATGAGAAGGAAGATAACATACACATTTTTTTTTATTCTATGATTTTCACATGTTTGTTGTTTTTTTTTTTTTTTTTTGCAAAAGAGAAACGTGGCACATTCTGTTCAGTGTTTTCTTACTTGGTTCATAGATGGCATCGGTGGGTTGAATCTTTTTTGCAGGACACGGAGCGATACTTGAATAACTACAATATAGCATCAACTCATTATTTCAAATTGGGGGTTTGCTCCTTTTGAATGTGGACCAAATAATAACCTCAACGGCGATAAAAATTGTTCATATATCTCACTAATCAGTTACAATAAAAAAAAGATGGCGCTAACTTTTTAAATGTAAGATTTAACTAATCTCAGGTAAACATTCGAACTCTTTGTAGTAAAACGAGATACAAATCTTTCATCATGATTACGAACATAAGAAATTCTTCTCACGCTTAAGGAGTGAAATTTTTGCTGAGTAACAAGTAAGTTTATTGGTTGCTGTCCAAGATGATCTGAATTTCACCTTCTTCTGGAAGTGCTTGAGACCGATGGCTCGCATAATAAGGAACGTGGCGTCAGGCCAGTTGTCCTCTTCTTATGTGATTTATCATCCAACTTTGGTAAATATTTACCTTTTACAGCTTTTATCCGGTTCATGTACTCTCACTTTCTACTAGGTTAAAATCCAGTAAAAATAGTACTGTACAGCCTTTGCAATAATTGATGACGCACAGATAATTTTCGAGTCCCAGAACGAAGCCACTGCGCATGATCAGAGGTCAGCTATTTGGTTCACAGTGTACAACTATTTGAGAAACTAAAATCCGTTCTATTTCATTGTGAGTCGTGCAATGGAAAATAATTTCGCGTAAATAAGTAATGGGGCAAATGCTATAAATAAAGCAAAGCAAAACAAATAAAATAAAACAAAGAACATTAATTGAATACGTCCACCGCTGTGGTCTCAAGGTAGCGTGCTGCGTTGTCATACAGCGGGCCCGGGTTCGATTCCCGGTCGGAACAGGCTCCTGGGTGAGGTTTTTTAGGGGTTTTTCCTCACCTCTAAGACAAATAATAATAATAATAATAATAATAGCTTTATTTTACGTCAGGAAGCTTAGTGCCCAACTGTCCCCGAAAATCATCCGGCCAACATCATCATCCCTCATTGGTGTGGAAAGCAACGGGAAACTACCACACCTATAATTCCTTAGTAAAGCTACAAAACTTAGCAAGAAAATGGTATGATAGCAGTAAAAGACCTGTCGTCGGGCAGAATTACTATATAATAGAATATAATTGAAATAAGAGCGATATAATATATATATATATATAATATATATATATATATATATATATATAATATATATATATAGAAAAGCATGATAGCGGGATCGAACACGCGAACTCATGCATGGGAAACAGAAGCTCCCTCCACTAGACCACAACCATTGCTGCTAGAAACTGTCTGAATGAAGCAATGCAATATTCCAGGACCTACTTTTATAATGAAAATCAGAAATTAACTTGACTTAATTTAAATTAATCAGACGCGTTTTGCATTAGTAATGGAAATAAACAATCTTGTTAGGCCATGTGTTTTGTAAACAAAATAATGAGACGTTTGAATCGTTATTCATTTTCTATATATATATGCTGTTTCCTTTAATTGATTTATTTTCCTATATATACAAATTAATTTATATAACGAAGCCTGGTAACGTGTAGGCATTATGAAAATTAACGACGTTATTTAAAAAAAAGTCCTGACCAGGAACAAACCTGGGTCTGCGTCATCGAAAGAGAGCATGTTACCGACTGCTCTATTGAAGCGAACGATACGAATCTGCATGAAGAAAGACTTTACGTCGCCGGATTTGATTTCAAAGGAGACAGCACACGTAACAACTTACTAGTGTGAATCGCTCTTCAAAACTTTAACTTTTCACCATCAAGAGTTGCGCAATTTTTTTTTCAAAGGCTGTACATAAAATGTAGTGATTAGGAAAAGTTAGAACACAGCTAGACTAGAGTCAGGTGAATGCAGAGAAACTGAATAGATGAGTTGTATGGAGAATCATAAAAGCTGCGATGGGTGAGGGATGTGCTACCAATGGAGAATGAAATAAACTTTTGGGATTCTATGTTACCATGCCTAACTAACTAACTAACTCACTGGCTCTATCGAACCCGTAGGTTCATGGCCGCGCGGACATAAGCTCTCTATACATCCCTACATGAGCTAATATTTTCCAATCATCTCATGTATAAAATACTTCCCTGAAATCATGGATAATGTTATTCTCCCACCTCATTCTTGGTCTACCAACTGGGCGTTTCCTTCTGGTTTTCCTACAGGAAGCTTCCATGCACGTCTTTCAAATCCCATATGTGCCATATGTCCTGCCCATAGCAGTCTGCGAGACTTAACTGTTCTTATTATATCTCGCTTCCTATAGGATATATATCATGTAGCTCACTATTATGTAGTTTTCTCCATTCACCTGTCTGTTCATCTCTTTTTGGCCCAAAAAGTTTATTTCTTTCTTCTTCTTCTTCGTCGCCACGGTTTAGTTTTTTTTTTTGTTAGCCTGTTCCAGCTCCAAATTGTTGCTGTTTCCATCTTTTCTTTGGTCTTCCATAGCTTCGTCTTCCTTTTGGTGAATAGTTGTATGCTGCCTTTGGTATTCTGTTCTCATTCATCCTTGCGAAGTGTTATTTCCAGTTCTGTATTTCACTATTGTTGTGTTTAATTCCTCTACTGTTAGTTGCTGTCTTATTTCTGTATTGTGTTTCTTATCTGTTCTTTGATATCCTGCTATTGGTCTGAGGAATTTCATTTCAGCAGCTTGTATTCTGGCATATTGTTGTGTTGTCACTGTCCTGGTTTCGGATTCATAAGTAATAATAGGAACTGCCATCGTCTTGTATAATTTCATTGTAGAGTCTTTTGTGGCTTTATTTTTCAAAATTCAAAGTTATTTTAGTGTTCTTGTTATATAATTAAATTATTTCCTAAGAAATGTATTGTCAAATACTCATATTCTTCTTTCCTCCCTTAAAGTAAGAGTCCAAGTTTTGCATCCATATAACTGGGAGAAAAACAGTTTTATACATTTACAGTTTTATGTTCTTTGAAAGATATGTCACCTTGCCACTTAGGCCTACATAAGTTCAAATAAAAAACGGAAAAACACACAAATTAACGTTCGAGAATAATCTTCTTCTTCATCTTCTACCTCATGAAATTAGATATATTGACCTGTTTTCATATCAAGTAGGATTTAGTGAATCTTCCCATTTAGTAAACGGGCGTCCAACACTTCTATGTCCTTCTTGTTTGTACTTTAGTAATAGCTGAGGAAATCTATGTGTAGACATTATTTGAACGTGTTCATACCATTCATTTCTTATATTGCCAATTCCATTTGTTAAATGAAACATATTTAAATATTTTCTAATATCTTCATTTCTTTTTCTGTCCGAAATTGTCACACCTGCTACTGAACGCAAGAACTTCATTTCTTCAATTTCTATTTTTCTTCTGTCTGGACGGTTAAGAGTCCAGTTCTCACTTTCAAATTTAAGGTAGAACTGCCATAATTTTGTAATTTTTTTAATTGTGTTCTCCTCAATGTTTTATTTTTCAGTGTCCGTTTTATAGTGCTACACATTCTATAAAATTTATTTAATTTAATATTAATATATTCCTTCTGGCAGTATGATACGTTGCATCCCAAATAATTGAAATTGTTCACCTGTTGTATTATATCGCTATTAATGCTGATTTTACATCTCATATGGTCTTTCCCGTTGAATGTCATGACATTCGATTTACTTTCAGAGATTGTCATATTTCATTTCTTTCGTATTTCAT
>JASPKZ010005437.1:0-53703 GCA_030220185.1 Diploptera punctata
CAAACAAAAAAAACCAAGAAATTGATCCCATTGTTTTACAATATAAGATTGGCACGGAAAATGATGGCAGTGCATCTTAACAGGATCACATTCTTCATCTGTCATCTATCCATCTGCAGGAGAAATTCACCATCATGGATGACGCCCACATAAAAACAATGCTTTAAAACTTACAACAAAAAATCTAATTTCAACACAATTAATGTAATTAACGTACAATTTATACAATTAATTGGATATTATTTTTACATCTACTCATAATAAATATGTTTTTCACTGAACCAGTTTCACAAGGCATTCCTTCTATCCTCAGCCAGAATTCCTATAGTGAACTTCTGCCATTGCATAAATTTCATCTGTCATCTGATACAGGTTGATGAAACTATGGATCAAATCTTGTTTAACTTTCACAGGAAAAAACCTATGGGTTAATTTAAGAAATTAATTAAGTTTTTCTTACTCACCTCATAGTCATAACTCGGTCAACTAGAGGCTATGATGCTGACATACCTGCAGTCTAGAAGAAAAAGGATATGAGGTGAGGTAATAAAACATTTAATTTAATTCTCGATCAAATCTTGCTTGCAGGAATTCAAAATCATGGATGTTCTTCTAAATGTATATCTTTTCCCAAACTGTCATTCCATAGCCTTCTCTGAATGTTTCAAAAGTTTAGTTCCTTTCATTTGTGATTCTAGCAAACGTGAGCTGTAACCGCTGATTTTCAATTCACAATTTTTTTATTATAAAGTGCCTTCATACGAGATCCAAATTCTGTTTAGTTTTTCCTAGTTACCTTTTGCAGTTGTTGAAACTAATTTGATAAATCCAGATTTTTTACTATTTGGGTATGACTTTTTTTTAGGAATTGACTTCTGATAAGGGGAGGATGATAATATTATATTAGAAGAATACCAGGCTCTATTTGTTTAGGGGCTAATGTAATATGAAGTTGTTTATTTATCATCATCCTGTACATCACGAATTTAGGCCATTTGTGACTGTTTCAGCCTCAAGGAGACAACCATACACATTTACCACAAGAATGGAGACAAGCATTGTATACCCGTTCAAGAAAGGAGGACAAGGGAAAAATGGACAACTACGGCGAACAGTTTGTTAAACACATGCTACAAAATTTTGCAGACATTTTAAATGGAAATTGAAAGTTTCGTGAAAAATTCCTTAGGAATGTCAAAATGGATTAAGAAAGGACGATCTTGTATTGATTCAGCATTTTGTTAAACTATTGCTTGAAAAAGGAAGAGAATTCAACTTAGAAACACATGTGTTGCTTCATGATTTTGAAAAAAGCATTGGACACCGTCAAGAGATCAAAACTCTTAAATATATGGGAAGGACAGAAATCAATACCAATTTACTTCGGCAGAAACATACAAATATTTACCAAAGGACACACCATGAAGATTAAAATTAAATAACAGAGTTTCTGAAGAAGGAATTATAAATCAGGGAGTGGACAGAGGCTGCCCCCTATCCCATAACACTCTTGCCAATTTATATAATGAACGTAATATGTTGGCTGCGACAAAACAGATAAATTTGTTTATTTATTTATTTTTAATTTCTATATTTTGTGTTTATAGTTATTAGATTATTATTATACTTACTTACTCCAAAACCTGCAGGAGAAAGACGACCAGGACGTCCACTCAAAAGACTTTGGATGGTGTTTCTCTTTGAGGCCGAAACAGGTCAACCAAAATGCCCTAAATTCGTGACTGTACTATGATGATGATGATGATACTTTCCAAAACAGTTTAGGTGGCTAGTGTAAAATGTGACCATTCTTCTTAAAATTCTCTTGCTTAAATTTTAAAATTATCTGAATTTCTAATCTAGAGATCCCAAATGGTATGCTTGAAGATGGAACATGTTCTGTAAGGCCTACATGGTTTTAACTAATTCACAATTTTTTTTTAAAACAACAAACTCCATTTTTTTGAATTGAGGATGACTGATGATATTCATGTTGACTTATATTAATTTATCCATCATCAAGGATGTATGAATTAATAATACAAAACATCAAAAAAAAGCCATACTGGCATTATAATGTATGTGTAACTGGTATGAACATTGTCAAGAGAAATACCTACAGATAGAATCCCTCAGCTGTTACTAAAGTACAAACTAATAGGACATAGAAATGTTGGACTCCCATTTACTAGATGCAGATTCATTAAATCCCACTTGATGTGAAAACAGGTCAAAAGGCCTAATTCATGAAGCAGAAGAAAGAAGAAGATAATCCCAAATATGTCTTCTTAATATAGGAGCCACCATTTGCAAAGAAGCAAAGGTTTCATAGCATTTGGTGGGCAGAAATTACAACGTATATAGAGAAAAATTTGGTTTAGATAGGTACTAGCTCAGGTGGTAGAGCACTTGGTCTAGAGAACCAAGGGTCCCGGGTTCAATTCCCGGGTCTGAGCATATAATTTTTCTCTTCAAATATGATTTATCCATAAATAAAATAAATTTGGGAATTTTTACATTATGAGGTTTTCTTAATAAGAATCAAATGAATCACTTATTCTTACTTATATTAATACTTAAAAAAATATGTAGAAGAAAAGAATCAATACCTATATAGATATGGCCACATAGTTCTTAATCTGTGATCCATTCTAACATGCATAGTGCATCATTTCCCTAACAATAGCGAATTAGTAGCAACTTAAGTGCTATTTTCAAAAGTTTTCTTTCTCGTGTATATGTTATTCTTGTATAAAATACTAACTTGCAACAATTTTGGTTCCTTTATGATCTAAATTGCCTTATCCTTATACTCACTTCACCATTTCATAGATTCTTAACAAGCTAGAAGTATTCACAAAAGACATTGGATGAAGACCATCATTTTACTCCTTGCAACTAAAACAAACATAATGGGTTATGATAAAATCAAATGTTTCATACCTCTCCTCATACTAATCTAAGTAGATCACGATTTCAGGTTCTTGGCAAACCCATCCTCAGTAGCATTTTGCTGACTGATGTTATGTCGATCGGAAGAACCACTTCTTCCCTCTGTTGGTGGACCGATAAATCTCTTGATCAAGTCAGAATTTGCGGAAATTTTGATGTTCATAAGTTTTTATTTGTTTTTCTGAATGTGGATTTTTCCCAAACCATGAGTTCTGTGGGATAAAATCCACATTCAGAAAAACTTTGAAATTCCCACGAATTTTGACCTGATCCAGAGGATTATCGGTCCACCAACAGAGGGAAGAAGAAGAAGAAGTGGTTCTTCCGATTGACATAACATCAGCCGGCAAAATGCTACTGAGGATGGGTTCGCCATGAACCCAAAATCGATCTACTTAGAAGATTAATATGAGGAGAGTATAAAACATTTAATTTCATCTTAAATTAAACCTAATAGTGATTTATTCCTATGAAAGTTCAAGAATGGGTTATATTAAGGCTGTATTCATTCCTTGGTGCCAAAGGTTATTGTTAAACTTTTTGAAACTTATGTGCTTCAATGGATGGTAAGTGAATTTCTTGAATTTTATGTTTTCTTATTTTTCTTTTAGAAGTGTACTTTCATTAATTAATTTTTGTCTTTTAAACTTATTTATTTTACACTTCTAATTGAGACATTGGGTTCAAATTTTGATTCAGGCATACATTTTTATCTTCAAATTAAAAAACGAACCTATTTATTAAGCCTATGGAGTTCAGGCCATGTGGTATTCTCTTCCACTCATCAGGACAAACATGTTACATTAGAATATGGCAATCCACAATTACCTCTAATGTTAAATGCTAAATAAAGATTTCATCAATAAGATAATATCTATAAGATTATGATCTCATCATCATGAACAAGTTCGTTTTAGGCCATGTGGCCTGTACGGTAAACCTAGTGAAGATGGTCTTGATCTTTCCACCGATATTTTGGTCTTCCTTGGTCCCTATGTCCAGTTGGGGTATATTGGAATGCCAATTTTGGAAGTCTATTTCTGCCATTCTCCTCAGATGATTTTTTCCATTCTTGTTGGTATCTTTGTATATCTTGATTTAAACTTGTTACTCCAAGTTTTCCTCTGATAATAGTGTTATGATCTATAATATAATAATATTAATGATAATTAACATTAAGACTAAAACTAATAATAAAATGTATACAAGCAAGATAAATTAAATTGTTTGGTAGACTGTCCCTGTCTAATGTTCATAAAAAATAATGAGATACAGAAAACTAATTTTTCAGTTATACAATATTTAAAACAAAGTCCACTGCTGTGGTCTTGAGGTAGCATGCTGTCTTGTCATGCAGCAGGCCTGAGTTCGATTCCCGGTCGGGACAGGTTTCCTGGGTAAGGTTTTTTCGTGTTTTTCCTTACCTGTAAGATAAATGTCAGGAAACTTTTAAGTCCCAAACGGTTCCCGAACACTATCTGGCCATCGTTATCATCAATCTCACATTGTCTAATTAGATTAAGTTTTAGTTTTAAGGCCTCTCCTGACGCATCACACCATCATCATCAACTCTCATATCATTGGGGCAACGTAAACCCTGCCTTCCAGTGCTCCAATCTAGAAGTGGGTGTTACAAGTTTGCCATGCCAGGAGGAGAACACCAGAAATGTCGAAATGACAACCTGGCACATTTGAAGAAAAAAAACTCAAACTAAAATATTAGTTAATCGTAATGCTGTTTTCATGAATAGTTAATTTTTATTAATTATTAAAAGGGACGGCTGAGTGGCACAAGCGGGGTACCTCTCACCACTGGAGTCCCAAAATTGAGTCTCAGTCACTCAATTGTGGGTTTCGTAGTGGACGAAATGGAGCTTGGAAAGGTTTTTCTCATGTTTTCCCCTGCCACAATTTCATTCCAGTATTTTTTTCCGTACTCATCCGTTTCATTCACCTGCCCCGTGATGGTGCGTCAGATGTTGTTGATTGGCCACCCTTGTCTTTCACAGACTTCTATAAATATAGGGGCTTCATCTCATCTCATCCCTTGACTCAACCCTATTTGGGATACAAGTTGAGGATATTTATTTATTTAATTGTTTAAAGAATACTTTCATCCGTCGCTGTGGTGTACTCGGTAGAGTCCCTGCTCCACTCTGTCAACCTGGGTTCGATTCCCGGCAGGGTAAGGGAATTTTAAAAATCTCTACCTTGGGACTGGGTGTTTGTCGTGTCCAGTTGTACCCATTGGGTTTAATTCCTCAAAAAAAAAAAAAGAGAATACTTTCAGTGAGGTTTGTTATTAAATCATTATTTTATTTGTTTTTTAACAATGTTAGAGTTTGAGCATCTCTGATATAGAGGGAATATAGAAGGGAATTCCATGTTCTGGCAAGTGAAACAGTGTGATGAGGAGGGATAAAAAGGACAACATGCTGATGAGATTGAGTGTCTAAATTATGCATGTCAGAGAGTCTAATGAAGCAGTGTGATAAATAATTAGGTGGTGATGTGTGAAGTATTTTATAGAGAAGGTTTAGGGAATGGGCAGTCCTATGATCTCTTAGGCAAAGCCATGATAATTGTGTATCAAGTTAAAGAGAAAAGCCTCTTCAAACATTTGAATTTTCCTTTTCATTCTCTGAAAGTCCTTTCCACTAAATTCTGACTTACCTTATATGCATTACTGCATGTTTAAAGATGAAGGAGAAGGCATGGCACATCCAACCAGGAGAAGTCTGTCACATCGTTTCTTCAAACATTCAACTGTTATTTGTAGATGCAGACCATCCTTGTAATGAAATTAATAAACTCCATATTGGGATTCACAATTAGCCTCATGGTATTGTAATCAGAGCTTTTGTCCACTGTTTATGAGGTCCCAAGTTCAAATCCTGCTCAAACCAGAGGAATTTTTCCTTAATTTATTCTTTAGTTGGGAGCCAAAGGGGCAATATATTGTCTCAGGAGTGTGCACCTTGCTGATGGGTGCACACCAATAAAACCCAAGAAATGCCATTTATTCCTGCGCAGCCCAATGCGCCACATCCTTGTTGCTCTTAGTTAATACTAAGAAGTGCAGGGGTGAAAAAGTGAGTTCTCGACGCTTAAAAGTTGGGACATACCAGCTAAGGGAGAAAACCCCAACAGAAAATCATCGACCCCCCGGATTGCTGGAGGTTTTGCATGGGGTTGACATCCCTACCCTGTAAAAACAAATATGTTCAGAAACCCAACATGCCTCGGAATGATGGTCTACAACAACGACGACTAAAGCAAAGGATAATGGACTTACAAATTGGCACTTTATAGACCAAGCACCAAAAAGGGTGCTTACAGCAAGTTTTATGGGGAATAGACGGGTTGGAAGACCGAAAAAACGATGGGAGGAAGGTATTAAGGAAGATGCTGCAAACCTACTTAAGTGTCGCAACTGGAGGCTTGCTGCGCAAAATAGAAATTATTGGAGGCAGAAGTTAAGGGAGGCCAAAGCTCGAATTTGAGCCAATCAGCCATTGGATGGATGGATGGATTATTCTTTAGTTGGCCAATGGTAATTTGGTTAGAGGTGATAAATTTAATATCAAGAACAATTTTTGTTGCAAGTAGTTAATATAAAATCCCATGCTGTAGCTGAGTGGTTAAGGCAAGAGGCCTTGGCACAGAGCTATGGGACTTGTGCTGATTCGGGTCTCAATGGGGAAAGAAATTTTCTCATGGAATTTTGCCCAATATGGAAACTGATGCCAACTCAACATTGTGAGGAATATGGGTAGCTACAATAAGTATCGGCTCTACATTGAGAAAATTAGCTATAGCAAACTGGGGACCCGATATGCTGACCACATGTCACCTCTATGGGCGCACATGTGATATAGATGTGAGGCTGGCTAGTAGGCCTAGGGCCTTCTAGGCTGTTGTGCCATGGAGGAGTTAATGAATAATGTCAAACTTTTTCCAGACTACAAGTTGGGTAGTGTGTGTTGTGTGAATAATGATGAAGAGAAGGGAGAAGATGAAATGGTGGCATCAAGACATAGATTGTTCCTGCCATAAATGAACAATGGGGTTGTTAGGTTTAACGTCCCCTTCCAATGGACAAATTGCTTTCAACAGTATGGTACCACAGGCCTTCTCAACATGTACTATGAAGGGGTTTGGAATTTATTCGACACATTTGACGCAATAATCTAGCAATTAAAAATTGTGCACTACCACTCTCTAGCCCTAGGATTGAAACTTTTAACATAATTGACTGAATAAATAAATATATTTTTTTATTAAGGATTTTTCTTTACATTACAGTAGTTATCCTTCAGGCCCAAATGTATTTTGCTCCACCAGATTTCTATCCTTAGCACCTTCTTCTTTGAGGTCTCTGCTGATCATGTTTCTTTTTCATTAATCCATCCACTATTCCCTGGTTTCCCCCTCCTAAGTATATTTATTAAATAAAAAAATATAAGTGGTGAAGATGTACAATATACAATCATATACAATTATTTTATTTCATTTCAATATAATCTTATCTAGAAAGAATAATTCTTGAAACGCGTGGAAAGTGAAATATCCCCATAATTGAATTTTTATTAGTAATGTGTGTCAGTAACAATAAAAAATTGGGACTGGGAAGTAAATATTAATAAAACTAAATATATTTACACATAGAAATACATTATATAAAGGAAGTTGCTGAATTCAAATACCTAGGAACAATAATGACAAATAGAAATGAGATGCACAAAGAAATTAAAACATAGGCTCAATTCTGGAAATGCCTGCTATTATGCATTACAGAGACTCTTGACGTCCAACTCCTTTCAAAAAAAAAATGTTAAACTGAAGATTTATAAAATTATTTTACCAGTTATAGGGATGCGAAACATGGACCCTTACTTTAAGGGAGGAAAGAAGATTACGAGTATTTGAGAATAAAGTTCTTAGGAACATTTTTGGACCAAAGAGAGATGAAGAGACAGGTGAATGGAGAAAACTACATAGCAGTGATCTACATGGTCTTTATAGGAAGCCAGATATAATAAGAACTGTTAAGTCTCATAGACTGCGATGGGCAGGACATGTGACACGAATGGGGAATGAAAGACATATACGAAAGCTTCTTGTGGGAAAACGCCCAGTTGGTAGATCAAGAATGAGGTGAGAGAATAACATTAAGTATGATTTGAGGGAAGTAGATTATACAGGGGATAATTGGAAAACATTAGCTCAGGATAGGGATGTTTGGAGAGCTTATGTCCGCGCGGCCATGAACATAAGGGTTCGATAGTGCCAGTGAGTTAATTAGTAATGTGTAGGGGCCTTCTAGCGTTCCTAGTGTCCATTATGAGAAACACTAGCAGTGATGATACATTTTTATAGAAATTTCTCTGGCGGATCCAACGTAGTAGTTCATATATATACTGAAATTAATGTCCAATTATTCTTTGTACATATAATCACAAATATATTTTATCACAATATCTTATTAAAAATAAAGCATAATTTTATTTTTGGTACCAATTAATATACATCCTGAATATTTTTATAATTATATCATTATAACTAGATAGTGTTTTGAATATGCTTGTAAGGAAATCAGCTTCTCTTCTTGGTTTAGCTGGTATACAGACGTCACTCCTCGTTTCGCCTTGTTTAGAAAATGGCGGATACCAAGCTGTATGATGTACTAGGAGTCAGCAGGTCAGCATCCGATTTAGATATTAAAAAGGTAAAGTTTCTCTTGTATTAATTATATATACTAATATTCTTGTAATCATATGGAATTAAAAGTTCAATGATAATGCGTTTTAAAGTGTAAAGTTACTTAAGGACTTTACAGGAAGCATTCTTGCCAAGGCCATAGTCACAATGACATGAGCTTAAATTAAGTTTAAGGTTAAAGTACAGTTAAAGTTCATTAAAATATCTAAAGCTTACGTTAAATTTCGAAAATTACTTTTTTTTTAATGTAAAATGGATAACAATAAGCTGCAGTTTTTATTTTAGTATTATGCTGTAAAAAAAAAATATCACAAAGAAGTAATTATGTTGCGTTCAATGTACCTTTGAAGTAAATTGTTACTTTATCGTGAATCTAATATAATAATCCGATGTCGTGTAGTTGCTTTAGTACTTGAAACTAATATGACATTTTCACAGTTTTTTTTACCTGCATAAATTTAAAAAAGAAATTGGAGAGATAATGTGCTCTAAAAGAAAATTTTAGAATTGTTGCATGTAAATTTTAGAAACGCTATTAAAAACGAATTTAAGAAATGATCAGAAAGTTGGTTACAAGTGATTCCATTCGGCATGTGATTGGAAATGGAATTATTTTGAAATGTATTAGGAAATAAAACTAAAGGCATGTTTGGAAATACTTTCGGATGTGGTCGGTTTTATGTCTCTCACATTTCTACACTTACATTCTTATGCCACTGATGCACTAAACACTTGTAAACACGTTTTGTACTGTTTTAAACATTTTGCAATGATCTTCAAGCTTTCTTCACAATATTTTATATTTATATATTTACGTAAAACATGATCGTGGATACATTACTTCCTTGCTACTTTCCCATGTTCCAACGTTGCCACCATTTGAAAATAATTTAAAACTATATTTAGTGTTAGTGTACGTAAAATTAGCTTATAGTTCATTAAATAGTACACATGTAAATTGCTTTGTTACGTTAGGAAATGGGAAGTTGGTTTACGTCCATTTTTAAGCATTTGGGAAGAAATAATATGCATGTAAATTGTTTTCTTTAGTTAGAAAATGGCTAGTTAACGTCCATTTTTTTTTGCATTTGGAAATTTATTCCCAAAGTTGGTGATGCCGACTACCGGAATCTATATTAACCATTACAGCAACTCGCGCATGTGCGCTGCGATTCTGTGGAACTTAGAAGAATTCCTGAGAGACATAAAACCAACTTTTTCCATACTTTCCAACATGTGACTCAAAAAATAAGTTTATAGTGTCTCTCTCTACGATTTTTCATACAACATTCTTACTACACACTTTTGTCATTTGTAATAATATTTCATACCATTTTAAACATTTTTCAATGATTCTTTAAACATTGGAGAAACAGTACTTTACCTTGTGCAATTTATATTCTAAGTCCTATAGAACAACAGTGTGCATGCACCAGAGTTTATAGAGCCAGCAATAACCCACAATCAAGCCACATATCGAGTATCATCCTTGCCTAGTGGGTTATTGGTGTTCGCCACATACAGATTATTGTCCTTGCCAAGTGGGTTATTGCTGTTTGAAGCTGTACTAAAGTTTATTCAGCTTTTGCTAGATTGGCAGAATGTCGCTGTGAAATTTGAATGACCAATCTTTAAAATGAATCCCCAAATCTATTTTAAAGAAATGTATTAATATTCAAATTCCCAAATGTTTATTAGAAATGAATGTACACTAACGGATAAAGTTTCCATTAAACTGAGTGAGATATTTTTCTAAGTCCCAGGCAGATACCATGTGCATGCGCCAACAAACGTGAAGCGGTTTACACTATGGAATCATGTGATGCAGCCAACATATACACAATATTTCTTCTTCTTCCTTTCAAGTATTAGGCCAATGCCTGTTACCGATCCTATAGAAAATTTTCCCTTATGGGAAATTCTCATATAAGACTTGAAAGCATAATAATAGTCCCTTCGATTGGTTGCTGGCCAAAGGAAGGCAAGACCAGTGATGGGGCTGCCATCTTATAGCCTCTGGTCAGGCTTTCTGGCGAAGAACAAGAAAATAAAGGAAAGAAGAATGAAAGGAAGAAAGGAAGTACTCCCAGCCCTCGGATGCCCTAACTAGCGTCGGGGTCGAAAAAAACAAGAGCTTAGAGTTAACCAAGAGAGGTTAGATAGTAAAGTTAAAATAATGCAAAACACAAGTAAGTGGAAGAAATGTTTTGCACAGCTTGGGCACCTTGTGGTCGCCATCCACATATCCCCTAGATGAGGACCCCTGAGGGCATTTAACGAACCTAAATGCTAACGTAACTCAATTTAAGTACTCTAACCTAACACAATTTAAGCACTCTAACCTGTGAAAGGATAGCAATGCCCAAAAATAAATAGTAAGTTCTGAAATACATACTCTATGTTGTCTGCACTGAAACGTGTTCTAGTTATAGAATATTTGGGTGAGGTCGGTTATATGTCCATCACAATTCTACACGTACATTCTTATGCCACTGATGCACTAAACACGTTTTGTACTGTTTTAAACATTTTGCAACGATCTTTCAATCTTTCTTTACAATATTTTATATTTATATATTTACGTAAAACATGATCGTGGGTACATTACTTACTTCCTACTTTCCCATGTTGTTCCAACGTTGCCACCATTTGAAAATAATTTCGGACTGTGTAACACTTCAAAATTTTTCAATTTAATATCTTATTCCACTGATGCACTAAACACTTTTAAACACGTTTAAAAACATTTTGCAACACTTTTAAACACATTTTAAACATCTTCCAATGTTTTTTTGCAACGATTTTTTTTTATATTTATATATTTACGTACAACATTGTCGTGCTACATTGCTTACTGCTATTTTCCCCTCCTCTTCCTATGTTGTTCCAGCGTTGCCACCATCAACAACCCAAAATACTCCAGATGTTGCCAACCATTTCCACGTTCCCTGGATTTCACCTACGTAGAGTAATTGATTTGTGTTACAGTAATTGATTTAGGTTTGGTTAGCTTTTAGGTTCCTTGCTTTTTTAATGTGATTTGATACGTAAAATAAATTACCTCTTCATATCTTTTATTCTATGAAAAATTCAAAATATCGGATGGTTACCATGTATAAATCATTTCCACTAGTTCATTTCGTGTTTAATTATACATTTTTAGACAAGTTCTGGGAATTTTGTGTCAATGTTGGTCATACTGATTTCTCATACATATACAGCTAACTGCTGGAGGTTGCATTTATCTACCTGGGATAATTGGAGCCACTAGCGCATGCACACTGCGATTCTATAGAACTTAGAAAGATTTTCGTGCGACCCGAAGTGTAGCATATCCATAATTTCAAACCATATTTAGTGTTAGTGTACGTAAAATTAGTTTATAGTTCATTAAATAGACGAATGTAAATTGTTTTGTTTACGTTAGGAAAATGGGAAGTTGGTTTACGTCCATTTTTTAAGCATTTGGGAATAAATAATATGCATGTAAATTGTTTTTTTTTAGTTAGGAAATGGCAAGTTAGTTAACGTCCATTTTTTTTTTTTGCATTGGAAATTTATTCCCAAAAGTTTGGTAATGCCGATTGCAGAGCCATCTACCGGAGGCTATATTAACCATTACAGCAACTCGCGCATGCGCACTGCAATTCTGTGGAACTTGGAAGAATTCGTCTGAGACATATAACCTACTTTTTCCAAATATTCATTAAAATCAATATGGCTGTCATGTCTTCTACATATGAAGTTAAATATCAGAGAAATATATTGAAATGATATTTACACTATGGAATCATGTGATGCAGCCAACATATACGCGATGCTTATGAATCTAAAAGCTGACGTAAACTCAATTTAAGTAGTCTAACCTGTGAAAGATGAACCTAAAAGGTAGCCTAAACACAATTTAAGCAATCTAAACATGTGCCCAAAAATAAATACTAAGTTCTGAAATACATCCTCTATTGGCAGCACTGGAACATGTGTTCTAGTTGTATAGAATATTTGTTAAAATCAATATGGCTGCCTCGTCTTCTTGTTACATATATAGCTAAATATCATAGAGAAATAGGATATGCTTTCCTTTAGGTCGGTAGAAAATTTTTCTAAGTTCTATAGAATCGCAGTGCGCATGCGCTAGTGCTCCAATTATCCCAGGTAGATAAATGCAACCTCCAGCAGTTGGCGGTATATATACATGAAATCAGTATGACCAACATTGACACAAAATTCCCAGAACTTGTCTAAAAATGTATAATTTATTTTACGTATCAAATCACTTTTAAAAAGCAAGGAACCTAAAAGCTAACCAAACCTAAATCAATTACTGTAACCACAAATCAATTACTCTAACGTAGGTGAAATCCAGGGAACGTGGAATCACATTTAAAAAGCAAGTTCGGGTTGTTGATGGTGGCAACGCTGGAACAACATAGGAAGTGGAGGGAAAATAACAAAGAGAAGGAAGTAAGCAATGTAGCACGACCGTGTTTTACGCAAATATATAAATATGAAAAAAAACTCGTTGCAACATTGGAAGATGTTTAAAATGTGTTAAAAAGTGTTGCAAAATGTTTTGAAAGTGTTTTTAAGAGTGTTTAGTGCATCAGTGGAATAAGATATAAATTGAAAAATTTTTCGGACCTGAAGGAAAGCACAGCTAGAAATATATTGAAATAATCGTTTGAAAAAATGTAAAATTGATTGTAAATGGTGGGAAATAATTTGAGTTAGCACATGCATGTTGTTGCCTGCCTGGACTTTGAAAAATTTCTCACTGCGCTTAATGGAAACTTCAGGCCTACACTAACTTCTCTCTTCCTAACGTAACAAAATATTTACTGAATACTTCTTATATTTCAAAGGCTGAAGTTTCCATTAAGCAAAGTTGAGAAATTTTTCTAAGTTGCAGGGAGACACCATGTGGCCAACAAGGTTTTATTTTCAAAATATTTCCCACCATTTACAATTAATTTTACATTTCTTCTAACGATTATTTCAATAAATTTTTCTATGATATTTAACAACATACGTAAACATGAAGTGTGGCACCATATTGATTTTAGCACATGTTCCAATTTCAGAACTTACTGTTTATTTTTGGCATTGCATTCTTTCACAGGTTAGAGTGCTTAAATTGAATTAGTGTTCATTAAATATCGGGGAGGGAAAAGTCGGTTTATATGTCTCGATGATATTCTCTAAGTTTCACAGCAGAATCGCAGTGCGCATGCGCAAGTTGTGGAAGTTGCTGTAATGGTTAGTATAGCCTCCGGTAGATGGCTCTGCAGTCAGCATTACCAACTTTGGGAATAAATTTCCAAATGCAAAAAAAATGGACGTTAACTAACTTGCTATTTCCTAACTAAAATGTTGCCACAATGCAGACATGAAATTACGTTACTCTGGTACTATATCCTATAAGGAAAGTTTTTCCCATTGAGACTACCACATTGTTAATGTGACTGTTACTCTAGATTAGCTTCTGTTATGATACATAACAAGTTTGGAATTTGTGATGGTTGGACCAATTGGTCTGTTAATGCCGCAGATGTATTTGCTGTCTGTTGGCAACTCTCATAAGTCTTGGGCAATGGCATTACTATTCTGGTAGAATTTAGAAAAAGTTCTTGAATGAGTCAATGGAAAATATTGGCTATGCTACACTTAGCGTCGCACAAAAAAACTTCTTCTAAGTGTGATAGAATCTCATCGACGCATGTTGCTAGTTCTCCATTTAATCCCAGAAAGATAAATGCAAACCTCCAGCAGTTGCTGTATATGTATGTGAAATCAGTGTGACCAACATTGAACACAAAATTCCCAGAAACTTGTCTAAAAATGTATAATTAACACGAAATGAACTAGTGGAAATATGATTTTACGTGGTAACCGTCCCATATTTTGAATTTTTCATAGAATAACAGATATGAAGATGTAATTTATTTTACGTATCAAATCACATTAAAAAGCAAGGAACCTAAAAGCTAACCAAACCTAAATCAATTACTGTAACACAAATCCATTACTCTAACGTAGGTGAAATCCAGGGAACGTGGAAATGATGTTGGCAACATCTGGAGTAATTTTGGGTTGTTGATGGTGGCATGTTGGAACAACATAGGAAGAGGAGGGAAGTATCAAGGAAGAATTTATGAATGATCTGTTTTAACCGTAAATATATAATATAAAAAAAAGATGGTTGCAACATTTGAATGTGTTAAATGTTGCAAAATGTTTAAAGTGTTTAGGTGCGTCAGTGGCCTAAGAAATTAATTGAACCTTTTTTGCGACGTACACCATACAACAGCCGTTATTCACATTACCAGGTTAACATGGATGAATAATTTAATTTAATCAGTTTGACCTATGGTAGTGAAGCATGGACACTTAAAAGGACAACATGAAAGCAGAATAACGGCTTGTGAAATGAGATTCATGCGCAGAACAAGCGGGTTACACCAGATGGGATCGGAAAAGGAACACCGATATCTTAAAAGAATTGAAGACTATGCCAATTTTGGAATTTATTAAACAGTAACAATAAATTGGAAACACCATCTTGAAAAGAATGAGTTCAAATCGGATCCCCAAAGCTGTTTATAATATATACCAAGAGGAGACGAAGATCACTGGGCCGCCCTATGAAACGTTGGAGGGAAAATTTTCTATAGGATCGTAACAGGCCTTGGCCTATACTTGGAAGGAAGAAGAAGAAGAATTTTAATCACTTATGTGATTGACGTGTTTATTATAAAACATTTTTTGAATATTAGCACACTGCGTATGGATTAAGGATAAGCTTCCCATACTATGGTGGAATTTTTTAAAATCGTCAATAAGTTTTGTTAAATTGTTGGTTTAGAGTTGTGGGGGATTCTAATACAACTTATTGATTACATAAATTTTAAAAAAAATTCAAGAATTATTGTAGCAGTATTTGGACAATTAAAATAAACCTCATGGTGTTACTTCCTTTAAATATTAAATTTGGATAATTGCCTGAGAAATAAACATGATTTTTTTCAAAATAAATGCAAAAAAAAACTTGAAATTGAATAAGAATTCAATTAAAAACTCCTAAAACATGCCATGTTAACAATGGATGATATCTATCGATCATTGCTCAAACAAAATAGTTCAATTTATTACAATCACTCTAGCAAAAAAAGAATGATCGCTATGTACCTATCTAATCTATCTGATCTAAATTACATAAACGTATCTTAATAAACACAGATTTAATAACAGTTACGCCTCATAGACTGCAATGGGCAGGACATGTGGCATGAATGAGAAATGATAGAGTGGCATGGAAACTTCTTGAAGGAAAACCAAAAGGAAAGTGCACAGTAGGTAGGCCAGACATGAGGTGGGAGAATAACAATAATGATTTGAGGGATGTAAATTATACGGGATAAACTTAGCTCAGGGTAAGGATGTATGGAGAGCTTATGTCGGCATGGCCATGAACCTACTGTTTTTCGATAGTGCCAGTGAGTTAGGAAAAGACTCGTCAAAGTTTAGGGGTTAATTCTAGATAAATTACTAGTAATATTGGCTTATACTAAGTTTATATAAAAGTCTGAATTCAATTTTAAGAGAGAAAATTTTACATATTACTATCATAAGCAGCTTATAATGTCGTCCTTAACCAATAGGATGTATCGAAACTTTTTTTAAACTTTCTACCCCCCCATCTTTTCACTCACAGCTGCCATTGGTCTTCTTCCACATCATCTATTCATCAATGTCTGGTCTCTCTCCTCTCCCATCATCTATTTTTACAGGTAAATATTTGTTCAGGATAGGGATGTGTGAAGAGCCTAACTCAAAGGCACTATCAAAACCATTGGTTCATGACTAAGAAGACATAAGCTCTCCATTCATCCCTATCCTGAGCAAATATTTAGCTGTATAATTTACATAATAAATTCATATATGTGTGGATATCTTTCTCCTACTATCACTTTTTTTTTCTCCCATAATCCTGTTACCTTTTCTAATCATTCATTCATTGAACATATCCAAGATAATAGCTCTCATCATATTTGAAGAGAAAAAATTATATGCTCAGACTGGGATTGGAACCCAGGACCTTTGGCTTTCTAGGCCAGGTCTCTACCAACGAGCTATCTGGGTGTGAGTTCCAATCTAAACAATGTTTGTTATAAGTTGTTAATTCCCAGTTCCAAATACTATTGAAACCTTTGCTTCTATTTTGAAATGGGGCTTCTTTATTAAGAATACATTTATTTGGGAATTTTACATTACATTATAAAGCCGTAGGCTTCTTTTGATGTTTTTATTATTCATTTCATACATCTCAATGATGGATAAATCATATATAAATATATTGCTCATTCAGTAGAGCACTTGGCCTAGAAAGCGAAAGGTCCTGGTTTGAATCCCAGTCTGAGCATATAATTTTTCTGTTCAAATATGATTTATCCATCATTGAGATATATGAAATGAATAATAAAAACATAATAGTTCTTAAATTAGAAAAAATAACTTTCTAGAAGTCAAACTTGTAATTTGTACCTATTGCTGTGACAATTGTTATATTTCTACTGTTTTTTTTAGGCTTATAGGAAAACTAGCCAAAGACTTTCATCCCGAAAAAATCCTGAAGCGGGAGGATAAATTCAAAGAAATCTCATTTGCCTATGAAGTGTTATCAGACAGCAAGAAGCGTGCTATCTATGATAAATATGGATTGAAGGGAATGCAAGAAGGTGGCCATGATGGCCCCAGCTTTTGCTCCTGATGATTTGTTTTTCCCATCTTTTTGGTGGAGGACTCTTTGGAATTGGGATGGGAGGAGGAGGTATGCGTGCCAAGAAGACCACATAGAGGAGAAGATACAGTACATCCCCCTCAAGTAAGTTATCTTATAATGAAAAAATTTGGAAAATCACATAAAACTTTGTTTTGTTTTCATTTAATTTAATAAGTTATGGATTTTCATCAAGTTAAACACCAATTCAATTTAATATTTAAATAGTTTTACTATAATTTACAATGGAATTAATGGATCTTTGGTCTTGGAAGTTGAGCATTTGATAATTATGGTTTCAATGATTCAAACATTAATAATAATAATAAATGTTTTATTTATTCTGGCAGAATTAAGGCCATAAGGCCTTCTCTTCCACTCAACCAGCCAATAGACAATCCTTGGGTGATCATCCTTTACCTTTCTGCCCATAAAAAAGTATTTTCAATGTTGGAATTTCTTCTAATTACACTCACATGGTCTTAGTTTCAAATTTTGTTCATTGTATTTGTTTTCTTTTTTATTGTATTCAGTTAATTACAGTGGAATAAATGGATCTTTGAACTTGTGACAGTTCAATATTTGAGAATTATGAAATGTGTTGTTTTTAATTGCACCACTACACTTTACATTCTTTTGGTTCTGTGCTGGGCAAATATATTTAATTAATAGTATATTTTTCATTTATACATCATTTCGGCAGACCACTACATATATTATAGTCTTCTCCATTTGCCTGTCTGTGCATCTCTCTTCGGTCCAAAAATTTTCCTAAGTACTTTATTTTCAAATACTCATGATCTTTTCTCCTTCCTTAAACTAAGAGTATATTTCACATAATATAATGGGAGAATAAGAGTTTGTACATTTTCAGTTTAATGTTTTTTGAGAGAGAAGTTGGGACTACAAGAGTCTCTGTAAAGCATAATATGCATTTCCAGAATTTAACCTATGTTTAATTTCTTTGTTGCATCTCATTAACTGACAAAAATATATATGGCATATAATATATTCTTTATATAATTTTGATAAGATATAATAATAATAATACAGTCAAATCAGTTTGTATAGAAGCATTATTTCTCTAAGTCCGCGCCGTAGCCAAGTGGTTAAGGCAGGAAGCCTTGTGGGCAGAGCTACGGGACTTGCACTGGTTCGAGTCTTCATGGGAGAAGAATTTTCATCGTGGTATTTCGACCAGTAGGGACTGGTGCCCACCCGCATCGTGATGCTTTTGGGTAAACTACAATAAGTAGCGGCTCCAGGTTGAGAAAACCAGCTATAATGGCTGGGGGACTCGACGTGCTGACCACATGTCACCCCTAGACTGGCTGATTATCATCTACCTCTGTGATTGACACGTGTGGATGTGAGGCCAGCAGTAGGCTGGTAGGCCTGTCGTGCCAGGAGTTCTTTTTTCATTATTTCTCTGCATTTCTAGTAACCACACTTTCTTCACATCCCCTGTATGTATAACACCTCATGCCTCTTGCATATGAAAGCAGAGAAACTTGAAATTCCTCAAATTTGAAGGGAACAACTTTTGCCCAGACTGGGACCGTTGGTTTTACCATATCAATGCTCTCAAATTTGCATCTAGATTGGAACTCGCTCTGGTAGCTCAGTTTGTAAGAACATTGGTACAGTAAACCAAAGAGTCCCAGGTTTGGATCCTGGTCTGGGTGAAAATTTTTTTCTTCAAATTTAATTTATCCTTCAATGAGATGTGTTAGATTAATAATAAAAACATTGAAATTACTCCCTAGAGTAACGATACTTTTGGTAGATTGTTGTGTAGACGTCCGGTATAAACAGCTTTTATAACATATTTACTCATTGAATGACATACTTTATCTTCTTCTTCTTCTTCCTTCCAAGTATTAGGCCAAGGCCTGTTACGATCCTATAGAAAATTTTTCCCTCCAGCGTTTCATTGAACCGCCCAGTGATCTTCGTCCTCTTGGTATATAATTATAAACAGCTTTGGGATTCGATTTGAACTCATTCTTTCAAGATGGTGTTTCCAATTTAGTTGGTACTGTTTAATATATTCCAAAATTGGCGTTAGTCTTCAATTCTTTTAAGATATCGTGTTCCTTTTCCGATCCCATCTGGTGTAACCCGTGTTCTGCGCATGAATCTCATTTCACAAGCCGTTATTCTGCTTTCTGTTGTTTCTTAGTGTCCATGCTTCACTACCATAGGTCAACACTGGTCTAGCCAAAGTGTTATATAAATGTAATCTGGTGTTTTTTGGTACAGGGATGGTTTCATAACTTGATTAATAATTCCTAAACTTTTATTATAACTAGTAACTTTTTCAGGGATATCCTTTTCATCCCAGATAGAGAGATAATATCCAAGATATTTAAATTGATTAGATCTCTCTAAAATTTTATTCTGGAGACAGATTTTTACTATGTATGGGGTCCTTCCCATGAAATTGCCATAATTTTAATTTTATTAATTGATATTTCCATATTAAATTTGGCACCTATTTTTTTGTAAATTATAAATTGATCGTTGCAAATCATTTTTCGGAAAGTGCCAGAAGAGCTAAATCGTCTGCAAAAAGAATAGCATCGAGTTTGAGGTTCCTATTGATGGGTATATATCCTCGTTGTGTTTTCCTCCATTCATTTATTAATTTATTCATGTATATAATGAAAAGCACCGGTGTGAAAGCCACATCCCTGTCTTACTCCAGTGTTGATCTTTTCCCAAGAAGATAATTTGCCATCTTGTTTAACATAGATTTCATTATCTTTATAGATGTTGAAGATATTAATAATATATTTTATTCTTATATACTTTATTCAAGAGATTAATGTGAGGAATACTTTGGGTACTCGATGATTCGCCAATTTGCAGTTTGTAATTTGAAGGCTTTAATGTAATAGTAGCATATCATTTATTTTAAAGAATTCGGAGTTAATCACAATCCAAATTTACATAACTAATTTGTGTATATTTAAAATGGCCTTCTTTACTGCCTGCTGAGTACAGACATGTTACAGCATGGAATTCAATCAAGTATTACAAATACAAGGTCTACCAGTTAGCCAACATTGACATTTTTCATCATCATCATCATCACTCCAAGGATTAGGCAATTGCCCGTTCCGACTTCATATTGCATCAGCCCAACGTCTTCTAGGTCTTCCAACATCACGCCTTCCTCTTGCTTGATAATTTCTGGCTAACAATGGATATCTCTCCTTGCTCATTCCATCCATGTGATCAATCCATTTCTGTCTGTAATTCGTGACTTTAATCCACATAAAGGCTGTACTTTCAATTCTTCTCTTATATCCTCATTTCTTATTCTATCAAGTCTTGTACATCCTTTTACTTGTCTTAGGAAACCGCATCTCTGCCGTCTGTATTCTATCCTTCTGTCTTTTCACTGGAGCCCAAGTTTCACATCCATACAATATTGTGGGAACCGCCATAACATTATACATTTTTATCTTGGTTTCTTTTCTAATTTTATTTTTGAATGTTCTCTGTATTGTTCCACACACCGTCTGAAATTTATTATATTTTGGAGTCAATATCTCTTTCCACATTGTAGCCAACATCACAGCCCAAATATTTGAAACTAGACAACCTGTTCTATACTTTGATTTTCTAAAATAATTTTGGTTCTCACTGGATCTCTTCCTCTAAAAGCCATGGTTTTCGTTTTCCTTACAGAAATTTTTAGATCGTATAATTTACATATTTCATTTATGCATGCATTGATTTCTGTAAGTCGTCTTCATTTTTCTGTATTATGATTACATCGTCAGCAAATAAAAGATTTTTATGCACATTTTATTATCCATTCTTATTCCTGGATTTACTAAAACTTTCCATTTATTAAAAATATCGTCTATATATATATTAAACAAAGTGGGTGATAAACTACATCCTTGTCGTAATCCAGTATTTGTTTTGATTGCATCTGTTCATTTTTCATTTCCCCAAATATCACTACTGGTGAAATTAATTTTTATATTATTTATTAGCGGGGCTAAGCAAGTATTCTAGGGTTAGAAGTTTCATTTACTTGAGAATTTTATTGGCAATTCAATATAACTTGATTTATTTTTTGTTAATTTTGTAAGAATTATTTTATAATAATTATTATTTAAATAAAATAATCTTTTTGTATGTGTGTATATATATATATATATATATATATATATGAAGTGCTTAGGGCAATAACTGATAAGCCACATATTGTTCTTTCAGAGATATATGGATTTTAATTTTTCAAATATTAGAAGTGTTTATTGTGCAGTATAGTCATTAATACATTGTTTGTCCATTTTGTTTTAACTCATCACTGGCACACTTACAAATGATTTTATGGATATTTCAATACATTTTTTGCTCTCATAATAAATGACATTTCTTAACAGAATGTGGCTTATCATGTTACTGCCCTATGCCCTTCATACATAGTTTTAAGAAATTGGGCTTGAAGTAAACATCATTTAACTAAATATATAGTCACACATAGAAATAATTATATAATGGAAATGGACAGTTAATGATAAATGAGGGAAGTTTTGAAGAAGTGGCTGAATTCAAATACATAGGAACAATAACTTCCAACAGGATTGATGTGCAGAAAGAAATTAAACATAGGCTCAATTCTGGAAATGCATGCTTTCATACATTGCAGGAAGTATTGTCCCAACTTCTCTTAAAAAGCATTAAACTGAAAATATATTAAATTTTCTACCAGTTATTTTATATGGATGCAGAACATGGACTCTTACTTTAAGGAGGAGAAAAGATTGCTAGTATTAGAGAATAAAGTTCTTAGGAACATTTTTGGACCAAAGAGAGATGAACCAGCAGGCAAATGGAGAATGCTACTAACAGTGAGCTACATGATCTTTATGAGAAACCAGTCGTAATAAGAACTGTTAAGTCAATTGACAGGGCATGTGGCACAAATGGGAAATAAAATATGGGTATGGAAACTCATTGTAGGAAAATTAGAAGGAAAGCACTCAGTAAGTAGGCCAAGAATAGATAGGAAACTAACAATCATGATTTGAGAGACAGAATAACATTCAGGATAGGGATGTATAGAGAGCTTATGTCCCTGCAGGCATTAATAATGCCATTGAGTTAGTTCTGTGTTAGAGTGATGGCATATTATGTGGTAAAAATTTCAGATCTGGAAACAAATATTGGGACATGGAAAGTGACATACTAGGGCTTGCAAGTTGAAGTTTTTTATTAAATTAAGTTATGTAGATAGGAAATAACACTATGAGGTTTTTTAATATTGTTTATTTTTTATTATTTCATTAAATATTATTATTTTATTAATGTCTGAAGATGAAGCCTAACATAATATAAATACATTTTAGTTCATTGTAGGCTAGAAAAATATATTATTTCTAACCATCAGCCTGAACTATTGTATTTTGACTTAGATTTTCTGAGAAGTTGCCACTTTGTGACAATTACCTCGAGCAGAGGGTGAAGGCAGCAAGGTTATCTTTATCCACTTGTTAGCAACTGCAACACTTTTTATGTCCTTTTTCCAGTTTTTTTAGGTCTTTTGTAGGGTATCTTTAGGTATTTTCAAAGGTATTTCATAAGCATTTTATAGGTCCTTGACTTCCGAGCCCCAGACATTACAATTGAGTTGCTCAGTGGAAAAGAGGCACATGCCACAAATCTGCCGATTGTGAGATTTTGTTACGGTTAAGTAGATCCTGCTATCTTACATTGATTCCAATAACTATTTGCATGGTGGCATGTGTCTATTCATTAACAAGGAGCATAATAACTTGAAGATTCTGAATTATAGAAATAGCTAATGGAAAAAAGGCACATGCCACCTTCTTTCTCTTTCATCTCAAGTGGTTACAGTCAATGTTCCTGATAGGTTGGCAGAAATGAAACTAACCAATCAGAATATAGTTCCACTGCCCTCTGGATCTATAATATTATAGATCCAGAAGGCAGAGGTAGTTTTCAAATTACCTAAAACATTTCCAATATGTCTTACATAGATGTTGAGGTTTAATGTGTTTTCTGAAGAAAAAAGGCAAGTTAATAGTAAAAGAAGGACTCCTCATGAAAATAAGTGGGATGATAATGAAAGAAAAGTCTGGGAAATAATGTATAACAATAAGAAGATTGTGCCAGCAAAGGAGTTTGTAAATAGTGAAACTAATAGCATGTGATTTCACTCCACTAATGATTAGTGAAGATAAGAGAGGTTATGCAAAAGATGAAACATAAGTCAAAGGAAGGTTTCTTTCAGATACTATGTACGTGTAACTAATACTAGCAAACTTGAAGTCTGTAGAAGTGCATTTCTAGCTGTCCACGGAATATCAATAAAATGTTTAAGAAAAAATTTTTTCTCTTCAAATATAATTTATCTTTCATTGAGAAATGTTAAATGAATAATAAAAACATCATTAGAAGCCTTACTAGCTTTATAAAGTAATGTTAAATTCCCAATAAATGTCTTCTTAACTAAGAAGCCGGCATTTGCAAAGATAGAAGCAATGGTTTCAAAAGCATTTGGCGATAGGGAATTACAACGTATATAAGAGAAAAATTTGCGTCTAGATCGTAACTCGCCTCGGTAGCTCAGTTGGTAGAGCACTTGGCCCGGAAAGCCAAGGGTCCCGGGTTCGAGTCCCGGTCTAGGCGAACATTTTTTCTCTTCAAATATGTTTAAGAACTGTTCGGAAAAGTGAAGAATGTGTTAGGAAAGTTTCTGATGATGAAGAAGAGAGGCAATCAACATCAGAAATTTGTGTCCATACATCCACTGAAGATAGAAAAGGCATTATGTGGGGCATATGCCACTACTTAATTTGCACAAATTACCTGTCCTATTACATAAAACACTTATACTAGGAATATTTCAACTAATATTTAATAAGATATTCAATGCATCATCTAATTCAAGATCCTGGTTGAAAAAATTAAAACATAGTGTCCATATTCCACAGATAAACAACTTCTAGAAATGTCTTGTTTCTGTAAAATAGTTTTCTTGTGGCATGTGTCTCTATTCCACTGGGCAACTCAATTATAGAAGAGTGGAGACAATCTATATTGCTTTTATTATTTTATATAATCTTATTCTGAGACTTGGTGCTAATCTTATATGTCAGAATTTCTCCCATCAGCTAACTGTGATCATAAGAATTCCAATCAGAACTCATGGATTAACATGTTCGCCTCTCTTTGGCAGTATTTTCACAGAACTTGGTTATTAAGGTATTATTGGATAGAATGTCAAAATTAATGTTTTTTGTAATAAACCCTTATTTTCCCTAACTATAAGTTATGTAGGATTAACAATATGTTGAATTAAATTCATTTCAGTTTTGTGCCCCTCAATCTAATCATGCTGATTTTTCTATTATGTAAGATTTAATGTCGTAAAGTGTCATTTGATTCTGATATCAATACGCGTTTTACTTTTAGTAGTGAGTGGAGAACATTTTTAACGACTCACCTCGTACAATTTCAAATTTCTTTGAGACCATTGGTTTCAGACGACTTCTCGTCCCTCTTCAGTCATGACTCCATAAGAGTTGGATCATGACTGAATAGGGACGAGAAGTCATCTGAAACCAATGATCTCAAAGAAATTTGAAATTGTATGAGGTGAGTCATTAAAAATATTTTCTCCACTCACTATTAATAATATAACCTCATAATGTTTATTTCCCAACATTAATTTTAATATTGTTTTAATTTGTCCGATGTATCATTTATTTACAGTTATTATAATTAGTTTTGTAGATACCAGATTTTATACTAGAAATATGTTTTTCCTTTATGTAGATTTGGATGATATTTATTACTTGAAATTTATTTTTGACAGCCAGAGAAACTTTTTTTTTTTAATTTCTGGTTGAATTTTAAATGAAAGATGTTTTGTATGTGGTTTCTTTAAATGGTTGCAGTTTACTTGCATTTTTTATGGCTCATATTCTCTTAAACATAGAGAAAAAAATTATCAATGGACTTTTCAGCCTAACACCCAACCTTTAAAAGATTTATAAAAAAAACTTGTATTTTTTTAAAATTTTATAATTATTACATATAGCATTGTTTACTTTCAGGGTATCGTTAGAGGATCTCTATAACGGCAAGACAGCTAAACTTCAACTTAGTAAAAATGTAATTTGTTCAGTTTGTGAAGGGTAAGTAATTTACATCTACGTACCATATTTACTCACTTATTGGTTGCATCTTATTTTTAACAGAAATTGTGGTTATTATTATTGCAAATGGATACATATGCATATTACAATGGGCCACGGTTATGAACTATTTAAATTTCGTTGAGATATTCATATTTAAAGAGAAAAATTATACGCTCAGACCGGGACTTGAACCCGGGACCCTTGGTTTTCTAGTCCAAGTGCTCTACCATTTGAGCTACCTGAGCAAGTACCGATCTAAATGCCAAATCTTTCTCTATATACGTTGAAATTCCCGCCCACCAAATGCTTTGAAGCCTTTGCTTCTATCTTTGCAAATGGCGGCTCCTATATTAAGAAGACATATATGCATTTGGCGGAGGGAATTACAACATACATAAGAGAAAAATTTGCGTCTAGATCGTAACTCGCCTCGGTAGCTCAGTTGGTAGAGCACTTGGCCCGGAAAGCCAAGGGTCCCGGTCTAGGCGAAAATTTTTCTCTTCAAATATGACTTTGATAATTTGCATTGTATTAACAGAGCCAAAGGGCCTGACGTTTCGCTGAAAATGTTTTCATATCCAACTATTTCAGTAATTCCACATCTTCCTTTCCTTCACTTCTCTCTAGTATATTCTATTTCTTTCACATCATTTATATTTTTGTGACTGAACAGAATTTTTTCTCTTCAGGATTGATTTAGATGATAAGCCTGATTATATTAATTTACACTTTAACATAATATTTTGAGGAATTGCCGAGATTACCAGGTAAAACTGGTACTGGTGTAAGCGCTAAACGTAAAGTGGGTAAATTGGGGATTGAAAGGCTTGTAGCTAGACTGAAAGCACACAAGACACAATACAAGCATGTAGGATCCTCTGTACAGATAAAATTGAATTTAATTACTGAAAATTCTTGGTAAATGAAAACAACTCTCAGGTTGCCAACCACCAATTCAACAGTTAGATAGATTTAATTTTTATAGGACTGAATCACTTTAAGGTTTAATTATGTAAATTCAAATGTTTCCTACCTCTCCTCATAAATTTTCAAAGTAGATCGCGATTTTGAGACCATAACGGTCTCATCTTCAGTACAATCTTGGCGACTGATGTTATGTCAATTGAAAGAAACACTTCTTTTTCCCTCTGTTGGTGGACCGATGTACCTCTGGATCAGGTCAGGATTTGCAGGAATTTCCAACCAAAGTTCACATATAACTTCTGTCTAGGTTGCATAGTTATACTCAAAACAATTTATATTGCCACATAAACATTCATAAATATTTACAGTGTAGAATGACACAAACATCTTGCAAATATTTCAAGTTAATGTTTCAAAAGTTAGTTAGAGCTAAAGATGGTACACAGAAGTATCAAAATTTGTCTTTGAAAAATCTACAATTGACATTAGGTGTTAAATTCCGACTCAATTGTTAATTAAAATAAACCTCATATTGTCACTTCCTTTAAATAGAAATGAAAATACGTGTATTTAGATTATTAATAGGATGATGCTGTTCTAATGATGAATCAGATATTAATCTGTTCTGACACCTCTTGGCTGATAAGTTTTGATGTCATCTATTGTCTGAAGAATGCATCATTCATTTTTATTTTTTTACCTTGTGATTATAAATTTAGTAAGTTTTATGTCTTTAGATACTATATTTCTTAGTGTATAAGACACTTTAATAGTAACTTCTAGATATACTGAAAGAGATTGTGGCACATCCTTGGCATTAATGGGTAGTTACTAGCTCTCCACCTCGGGGTCCCGAGTTTGCAACTCTTCTTCTTCTTCCTCTTCCTTCCAAGTATTAGGCGAAGGCCCTGTTACGATCCTATAGAAAATTTTCCCTCCAGCGTTTCATAGGACGGCCCAGTGATCTTCGTCCTCTTGGTATATAATTATAAACAGCTTTGGGGATCCGATTTGAACTCATTCTTTCAAGATTGTGTTTCCAATTTAGTTGGTACTCATTCAAAGTTAAAATTGGGAAACACATTATGAGGTTCTTAATTAATAAATTAATGAGTCATTTTAACATCTTACCTCATATTTCATGTTTTATCAAACACGGTAACTATAGTTTTCAAATGATCTTGTCATTCATTTCTCAACCGCCATTATGGTTTCAAAAAAAAATTTTTCTCTTTACCATTGATTTACAATAATTTAATTGTGTTTATTAATTTACTTATTTCTATCATAGTAATAGCTTTAGCTTCTCAATATTAATTTAATAAAATAATGCTATAGCTGTGTGGAGTCCCTTCATGTCTTCTTCAGGTAGAAGCCATTCATTGTGTATTTGTGAACGATGATTCATTGCAATTGAATGTGGGGCCAGTAGAGTAAAGGTAAAGGAAGGATTCTTGCTTGGATGGGAATGAAGCCTGGATTAGCTCGGTGGTCTGAGCATTAGTACGGAAAGCTAAAGGTTCGGGGTTCGATTCCCGGTTCAGGCAAAAATTTTTCTCTTTACCATTGATTTACAATAATTTAATTGTATGAGGTGATGATAACATATTCTACCTTAATTTAATTGTGTTTATTAATTTACTTATTTCAATAATAGTAATAGCTTTAGCTTCTCAATATTAATTTAATCAGTTATTTACACCTCATCTTGTTTTGCTCTCTCATCTGGGACATGTTTGAATTCTTTGATTTTTATAAGAGATAGTGTTGTGGCATTTTCAAATAACATAAAACATTATCAGTTATTTTACACCTCATCTTGTTTTGCTCTCTTATCTTGGACATGTTTTGAAGGATGTTTCCTTCATTTTCAGCCATATACCAACAGTTAGGATGACTGTTGGAAGCTCTCCCTCTGGTGTTGGGTACTTCAAAAAGTCATTATTGTGTCTCTCTTTTTGTTGATATAAAATTTCTCCCAAAGTGCTGGTATTTACAATTGTTTAGTAATTTTTGATCTCTAAAACAACTGGGAGGTCAGTGGAGTTTACAGTTTAGGAGATCTACTTCCAGATAAATAGATGTGGCTCAATGAGTTTTGAAGTTCCTGTAGAAAAGGATTTGATTGTAAAGTTTGCCTGTCCAGAACTTGAGGGAGAGGATATAGAGTTCCAATGTCATCTCAACAGTCTGTTTTTGGTTGAAAATGGAAGAAAATTTATTTCAAAATGTGTCCTGGTTAGAGAGCAAAACATGAAGTGAGCTGTAAAATAACCTATATCTTTGATGTAAAACATTAGGATAAAATCATGTTTAAAAATGTTTGAACAGGAAAGGAGGAAGAACAGGAGCTTGCCATCCTTGCCGTTCTTGTCGTGGTTGTGGTGTTAAAGTTACATATAGGCAATTGGGACCTGGAATGTCTCAGCAGCTTCAGTCACGGTGTCCAGACTGCGCAGGAGAAGGTAATGTATTTCACATTTATTTTGCTAGATAATATATAGTATAACTTGGATATAACATTCAAGTGACCTGGAAAAATTATAAAAGGTTAAAATAGTGAAATATGCACCTGAGATCACAGACATCCTCAAATTTTAGTTGAGACGTTTTATAGGCTAGTTTAGTAGGTTAAGCCAATATGCTACAAGCTTGAGCCGATTGTCCAGAAAGATGTGAGTCGTAACCTCCAACCCCAATGGCCTCCTATGACCTGTAATGCGATCACTTCTTTTTTTCTTTATTTAGCATTGGATTGTCTAATTTATAAGCAATCAGTGAGTGAAAATGCCCAGTGCCATAGCCAAGTGGTTAAGGAAAGATGCCTTGACACAGAGTTATGGTACATGTGCTGGTTCGATTCTCCTTCAAGGAAGAAATTTGTTCATGGAATTTTGGCCAGTATGAGACCAGCATCGTGAGGAATATGGGTAACAGCGGGGGGGCCGATGCGCTGACCACATATCACCCCTACACTGGCTGGATGACCGTCTACCTCTTTAACACATGTGGTTGTTATGCCAGCTGGTAGGCCAAAAGCTCTTCTAGGGCTGTCATGGCATGGAGTTTTTTTAGTGAGAATGTGTAAGGTTCTCTGTCTGTTAAAATAGAATAATAGAAATATAAAAAAAGTATTTAACTATGAAGAAAAAATGTATTTAGCTTGATAATAGAATGATGCTGTTCTAATGATGAATCAGATATTAATCTGTTCTGACACCTCTTGGCTGATAAGTTTTGATGTCATCTATTAACTGAAGAACGCATCATATATTTATCATTTTCTTGGAATAAAATTTCAGTAAGTTTTGTCTTCGGTTAACTTCCTGCATGACACTACAGTTTTTGGACTCCCCCACGTGTTTTCTTTCCATTCATGTCTACCAGATGTTCTTTCTCCATCTTTTAATTCCTATTCTCAAGTCCTTTTAACATTTATCCAGCCACTTGGTCTGAAGTCTTCCTCTTTCCTCCAGGTTTTCCTTCCAGCAGTAATTTGGATCTCTTATTATCTGGCATTCTAAAAATATACCGTAACTGTCTCAACCATCAAGATTTGACAACTGTAACTATTCCAAATCTTGATATAAATCAGCTCTAGCTCTTTATTTGATCTAATTCTCCATGTTTTGCCATCTTCCACAGTCCAAAAATTCTTCTCATTATCTTTATTTCCCTTACATTTATTAGTAATTCATCTTTTTTATAAAGGGTCCAAGTTTCACTAACTCCATGGCATGACAGGCCTTCTAGGCCCTTGGCCTACCAGTTGGAAGCCGGCCTCACATCCACATGTATTAATCACAGAGGTAGGTGATCAACCAACCAGTGTAGGAGTGACATGTGTTCAGCATGTCGGGTCCCCCAGCCATTATAGCATGTTTTCTCAACTTGGAACTGCCATTCATTGTAGCTACTCAAATGCCTTGCAATGCTGGGTGGGCACCAGTCACATACTGACCAAATTCCATGAGAAAGTTTCTTCCCCATGGAGAACCAGTGCAAGTCCCATAGATCTGTGCCAATGCATCTTGCCTTGACCACTCAGCTATGGTGTGGGATTCCAAGTATCACTGTCATGTGTAACTACTAATTTAATTAATGTTTTATAAATATTAAGTGTTCTTCAAGTTTTTTTCAGTCTGTATTCATCTTACCTCAATTAAATGTTGATTTGTTCTCGAACATGTTTTGATATAATCTTCTATATCATCCTCAGCTTTGGCCAGACTGATAGGTTTTATGTTGTGAACCCTGGATGTCAATATCAGTTCCCTCTTCCAGCTGGCCGAAGAACCTCCATACAAGGCCATGTTCAGCAGGGATTTCAAACTTGATTAAAATAATCTCAAAATATTATTTCCTAAAATAAATCATTAAGTTTTCTGTTTAATGAAATAATTTTACTTTTCGATATATTCTGCAAAGCATAATACCTATTACAAGCCATCAAACGAGTTTCTATTTTCTTGATAGAATCTAATTTAAGAAAGAAAACTAACATTTGAACCCTGGACCTCTCGTTTTCTGTTTGAGTGTGCTTCCCATTACACCTTTCAAATCATGATACAAACATTAACATTTCTTTCCACTTATACAATTCTCGTTTGTCCGAAGGCTGTCACTACCATAACACCATCTGACGTCTTCTTCTCAGAAGTATTTTCATTCAGAATTTATAAATTACTTTTTAGTGATAAAGGTTCATATTTTAAATGTTTTTATTTCAATTAACATTTTCCAATCATGGATACAATCTAATTTAAGGAAGAAAAATTAATGCTTGAACCGGGATTTGAACCCTTATTTATGCTATAAAGGTAATGTTAAAATCCCAAATATTCTTCTTGAAGCAGCTAGGAAGTGTATAGAATGAAGGTTCCCAACCCATAAGAGAGAAATCAATGTCTAAATCAGCTTAATGGATAGAGCACTGGAACAGAATCCCAGAGACCCTGGGTTCAAATCCAGTTTAGACATTAATTTTCCTCTTAAATATTAATGTGTAATATTCAAAGTTAAAATTGGGAAACACATTATGAGGTTCTTAATTAATAAATTGAGTCATTTTAACATCTTACCTCATATTTCATGTTTTTCAAACGGTAACTATAGTTTTCAAATGATCTTGTCATTCATTTTCAACCACCATTATGACTACCGGATATTCGTTGGAATCTCCCTTTATAACGTTGCCATCTGGTGTTGATTTGACGAACTTTGATATATCGTTGCCATCTGGTGTTGATTCGATGAACTTCGAGATGAGGTCACGTTCATCCGGAATGTCGAAATTCATAGATTTAAATTTGTTCTTCTGTATAAATATTTTCTCCTTCAAGATGGATTTGACAGTTTGGGAGAAAATATTTATACAGAAGAACAATTTAAATCTATGAATTTCGACATTCTGGATGAACGTGACCTCATCTCGAAGTTCATCGAATCAACACCAGATGGCAACGATATCTCAAAGTTCGTCAAATCAACACCAGATGGCAACGTTATAAAGGGAGATTCCAACGATATCCGGTAGTCATAATGGCGGTTGAAAATGAATGACAAGATCATTTGAAAACTATAGTTACCGTTTATTAAGTTATGTAGATAGGAAATAACACTATGAGGTTCTTTAATATTGTTTATTTTTTATTATTTCACTCACCTCATACTTCATATGAAGTATGAGGTGAGTGAAATAATAAAAAATAAACAATATAGTTACCGTGTTTGAAAAACATGAAATGTGAGGTAAGATGTTAAAATGTATTAAATTATTATTTAATTATATTAAAACAGCAATATTTGCTTATAATTAATTAATTTTAATCATTTGTAAGTCCAATGAAAGAATGGGGATATAACATAATGAAACCTTCAGTCAAGCAGTGACTACAAGAATGTACACTGCAGCCACTGTATCTTCGGCTCTGAAGTTTAGGTTATACGAGGGGTAAAGTGAGAAACTTGCCCTCTACTGCCAATGAGGAAATGGTTGATGTAGAAGTGCACGTCAGCCACAACCAATCACTGCTCTTGACACTGCTATATGCGCTAGTAAGGTTTGAAATTGCTGAGATGTCAGCTGTATGTCTGCTAACCGCATACATAAAGTGGCCCCTCCCTCTGAATATCCATATCGGCAACACTGTCATGAAAACTTCAGGGCCAAAGAATCAGTGGCTGGGGTATAGTTATCTAAGGCAAAAATTAGGTAGTCATAAAAAATCAAGTTATAGACTTCATAAATGGATACCAACTCAACTGGAAAGATCATGTCCGATGAATGGTCAGAAACAGAATTATAAAAGCTGTGCTTCAATACTTGGGTCGTTCTAAGAGGGATCTCATCTGAACCCTCTACATATCGTTATAGAAAATATAACAAAGTATATATTATGTGTGTGTGTGTATTATTGGAATAAAAGAGCTTGTCTCTTGTCAATAGTGTGACATGTAGTTGTTTTATAAATTAGTATTCATTTTTAATGACTATTTAACTCATGCCCCAAATGACCAATCACGTTTCAATGATTTATGTTTTACAACTAATCAGAGTCGTGTTTTCACGAAATATTTATCAGTGTTATATATACCATATTAAAGAAAGCTCCTTCTTTTTAATATTCTGAACAGGTCTGACCATTATTTTGCAGTGAGGTAGGAAATATCTCATTGAGATATGTTTTTCTATTTTAATCAAATCCATTGGATTTGGTGTGAGAACTGAACAGAAATTAATTGCAACAATATTGAAAAACTCTCAACCATTGTATGCTGAACCTCTCTTGAAATTTCTTACGGAGAAGCGTTGTGATCTACCAAGGCCATGTCCAAAAAAAATTATTTGCCATATTTTACTGCAAGGCATTAAAATCCAAAGTGAAATCTCTGATTTAGGGCCGAATGTTTGAACGCATTAGACAGTAAAAGGCGTTCTCTGCTGATAAAGTTTTATTCAAACACATTTTTCTTACTCAGAAATCTATTCACGCGGTAATAATTGTAAAGCTACCTGACAAGGTACCTTAAGATCGTAGCTCAAGATATAAACTTATGTGAAAATCCCGATGGTAACCGATGTAGTTTGAAACTTATCCAAGATGTCGGACCTTGAAGACTTCGATCATGTTTTCGGTATACGCGGAGAAGAGGAATTTGATAGAGTCTACCAAAGAATTCAACTGGAAGAACAGGAGAATCGGCGTAATATTGCACGTCGCAGACGTGTTTATATACGGTATTATTTGCGGGATGCAAGCATAAATGCATTCCTCTATAGCAGACGAAAATAACGGAATTGGTTTTATCGCTGAGAATTCTGGGTAATTCGTTGCCAATATTACGAAAAGTCAACATTCATGCATGACCGGTTAAGGTGGCCGTTAATTCGATCTCAGCTCACCAGTGATTGGAAGTAATTTGAGTTGAGACTAATGTATTTGCATACGACCCTTAAACTGTAAGGAAGTAATACAACTCGTAAATTGGTAGATTTGGTAATCCTCACTACCTGCTGCTGTCTGCCCTGCATTCTACTCTGCTCTTACTCGAACAGGGAGTCCATCAGTTCCGTACATTCTGTACAGCGGATTGCTTTTGCTGGATTCTGGCTTTGATATCTGTGCCTTGCAGTTAAAAGGCAGATAATTCTTTTGCACATGGCCTTAGTACATCACGATGCTTTTCTGGGAGAAATTTCAAGGTATGTTTCTGTATCGAATGTTTGACAAGCTTCCCTTGTAAGACTCAAATTTAGTGGTGACAGTGTCTTCCTGCTTCTTTGCTGCCAGTCTTTCTCTCTTTATGTCTGTGCTAATGGTGTTTTGTTCTATAGTAATAATAATAATAATAATATCTGTTTACAGGCGAAGTAATAAATGAAAAGGATCGCTGTTCCACATGTCGTGGTAAAAAAGTAATTAATGAAACAAAAATTTTGGAAGTTCATATTGACAAAGGAATGAGGGAGAACCAAAAAATTTATTTCCGTGGTGAAGGTGATCAACAGGTAAGTTAATTTTGAAATTATATGGCTCTAGATTTACTTGGTTAATTATATTGTAAATATGTAATGAGATGAAATGAAGCTCCTATTATTGAAGAAAGAAAAATATGCAATAAGAACAAAAATAGTGATAAACAATGTAATTATAGACCAAGTTCAGAATTTTAATTATTTGGGTTGTCATTTAGGCAATGACAGAAATTTAGATAAACACACTAAAATACAACGATTCAATTATCTATGTGGCACAATTAAATGCACTTTATTGAATAAGACTAGAAGAGAAACTATTTTGAAGTTTTACAAAGTATTGGCAGTTCCATCTCTTATATATGGATGTGAAATCTGGACATTAACAAAGGCAGATAGTAAAGAATATAGGCTGCTGAAATGAAGATGTTGAGAGTAATAGCAGGATACCTAAGGACCGATAAAGAGAAAAACGAAGATATAAGAACAGAACTTAATATATTTAATCTCTGTGAAAGAATAACATATTACCAAAATGCTTATCTTCAGCACGTATTACGAATGAATGAACAGCACATACGAAGAAGAATGTATAATTCTAAACTAAAAGGGAGAAGAATGTTGGAAAGCCATTGAAGAGATGGAAGGACCAATTCGACCTATAATGAGATTGGAGCAGGCCATTTGGCCTAATCGTTGTTGATGATGATCTAAGAGCTGCCTGTAAAATAATAGGAATTAGATATGCAAGACTCACCTCACTTGTAGCTTTCTTGAAGAGCCGGGTTTTGATGCTTTAGCATCATTATCAGTTCTTTCTAACTGCTAAAGCATCAAAATTCGGGTCTTCAAGAAAGCTACAAATATGTCAGTGCACCTCTTAATAAGAATCAAATGAATCGTGAATTCTTCTTATCTCATACATCTATGTATGTAAAAAAACATAGATGTATGAGGTAAGAAGAGTTCACAATTCATTTGATTCTTATAAAGAAAACCTCATGTAATAGTTCCCAAATTTGTTATATATAAACCATCTCTTATTATTTAAAATATACCTCATAGTGTCACTTCCTTTAAATATTGAATAAATTTTACTATACACCGAGCCGTCATCTCCGGCTTTGAAGTTTAGGTTATGCGCGGGGTAAAGGGAGAATTTGCCCACTTACTGCCAATAAGGATACGGTTGTAGTGGGAGTAGATATCTGCCACGACCAGTCACTGCTCTTGACACAGGTGTAGCGCACTGGTAAGGTTGGAAATTGCTGAGATGTTGTCAGCTGTATGTCTGCTAACCGTGTACATAAAGCGTCCACTCCCACTGAATATCCATATCGGCAACACTCCTGAAAAGTCAAGGCTGGACAATCAGTGGCTGCAGTGTACTTGTAGTAGTCTGCCATGATGGCTCAGGTGGTACTATGCCTGCTTTCTGACTAACAGGCCCAGGTTTGATACATAACAGGGTAAATTTTAATTACTTATTTTAGGAATTCTCACTATGAGGTATATTCATTAAGGTAGAATTTTTTATCACCTCATAAAAAATTCTACCTTAATAAATTTTAATTATTTATATGATGATGGGACTAGTCCCGAAAACACTACAGATAAGTAACTAATAAAGTTGAGGAGATGGACCTTTTAGGTAAATATTTCATAATTTTATATTTTAATTTTTTAAAAATAAAAGACTGTTATGTTCCAACTTTTTTCATGATGGGTTTAACATTAAGGGTCGAATGTTTGAACACATTAGACAGTAAAAGGCGTTCTCTGCTGATAAAGTTTTATCCAAACACATTTTTCTTACTCAGAAATCTATTCACGCGGTAATAATTGTAAGCTACCTGACAAGGTACCTTAAGATCGTAGCTCAAGATATAAACTTATGTGAAAATCCCGATGGTAACCGATGTAGTTTGAAACTTATCCAAGATGTCGAACCTTGAAGACTTCGATCATGTTTTCGGTATACGCGGAGAAGAGGAATTTGATAGAGTCTACCAAAGAATTCAACTGGAAGAACAGGAGAATCGGCGTAATATTGCGCGTTGCAGACGTGTTTGTATGCGGTATTATTTGCAGGATGCAAGCATAAATGCATTCCTCTATAGCAGACGAAAATAACGGAAGTGGTTTTATCGCTGAGAATTGTGGGTAATTCGTTGCCAATATTACGAAAAAGTCAACATTCATGCATGACCGGTAAGGCGGCCGTTAATTCGATCACAGCTCACCAGTGATTGGAAGTAATTTGAGTAGAGACTAATTAATTTGCATACGACCCTAAGAGGCTTTCAATTAATACAAATAAAATGAGTCGTACATCTTCTCACCTCATACACTCTTTGTGTTCTTCACAGTACAGAACCGCAGTTTCAGGAAGTTATTTTTTTTTATCTTCAAAGATGGAAATGACTCCCTGAAACCGCGTTCCTATGCTGTGAAGACTCTTTTTTTATTAAAATCTTTCTGCCAGCCAATTTTGAAAATATAGTTATTTTTGTTGTGTGGTTGTTGTTTATTTAGCCTGATGTAGAACCTGGTGATGTAATTATTGTACTGCATCAGAAACATCATGACAAGTTCCAGCGTTCAGGAGATGATCTTGTTATGACTCACAGTATCTCACTTACCGAGGCGTTATGTGGTTTTAGCATGGTATTAAAACATCTAGATGGTCGTGATTTATTGATAAAACATCCATTGGGACAAGTTGTGAAGCCAGGTAAGCACTGTTCAATAGAATTAATCTACAGTACAATTCACCTCATAATTGTAGATTTGTTGAAGTCTATAGTTTTGATATGCTACATATCAGTTCCTTCTTACTGTTAAATTGGCGGTTGATGATCCTTAAATTGATTTTCTGCTCCATCTGTTAGCTGTCTGTTGAACTTCCAAAAATATCTTATTAAATAAGTCCACCGCTGTGGTCTCAAGGTAGCGTACTGCTTTGTCACGCAGCGGGCCCGGGTTCAATCCCCAGTTGGGACAGTTTTTCTGGGCGAGGTTTTTATTGGGGTTTTTCCTCACCTGTAAAACAAATGTCAGGAAAAGGCCCAAACGGTCCCCAAAATCATATGGACATTGCAATCGTCATCATTCATATTCATCTTGGATTAAGTTTAGGATTAGGGACTCTCCTGGTGCACCATTATCATCATCACCCATCATATCATTGGGGCAACGTAACCCTGCGTTCCAGGTGCCCCAACCTCAGAAGTGGGTTACAAGTACACTATGCCAGGAGAGAACACCAGGAATGTCGAAAGACAACCTGGGGCATTTGCAAAAAAAAATCTTATTAAATATCTTTCCCTAGGAATTTCAAAATTCATGATTTTCTTTTTATTCTTCTTCTTCTTAATCATAATTTGTAGGATTTTTATCCTATTTATTTCTAAAATCACTCCTCAGAGGAAGATGTATTGGATGTACATTCGCTGTCTCTCCATCTCTTTACTGGTCTTCCTTTTGTTCTTCTCCTGTCCATTGGTCTATCTTCTTTAGCTCTTTTTGCAAGTTGGTTGTCTTCCATTCTTTCTATATGACCCTTCCAATATTTTCGTTATAATTTGTTATGTCTTGAATATGACATTTGTCCCTAATTTGTGTGTTAAATACACAACAGGCAGATGTGGTTCGTTAGTCCTCCAAGACAACCCATCTAGGAGAGAGAACTCTGAAATAAAACAGAGCAGGCTGAGATCCGTAGCTGGGTGAAGTGAATCGCCCTAGGAAGTAAACCCCGAATAATAAATCCGCCATAAAAACGGGCTAGCAACCCACTTCAAGGTGTATCTTATACATTGCTTGCAGTCCCAAGGATTAAGCCTCGAATCAAAGATGAAAAAAATACTTTTTTTCTTGTGGATGTGAAATTTCTCCCAAACTGTGAGTTCCTTAGATTTATCTAACTGTTTTAGTAATTTGGCCTTTGTTTTGATTGTGTGGTTTTCTGACCATGCATGTGCAGTTTTTGCAGATTTTTCTGTTTCCCCATTTTTAACAGAATTCAACCTACAGGATCACCAACAGCCAATTCAACAGTTTGTGAAGGTATTTATAATGATACATCCATCCATAGTAATTCTGCCCGAAGGCAGGTCCTTCACTGCAATCATGCTATGCTTGCAGGTTTACTAGGGAATTGTAGGTGTGGTAGCTTCCCGTTGCTTTCCACACCAGTGAAGGATGATAATGGTAATGATAAAGGTGATGATGATGGCCATATGATTTCGGGGACCGTTTGGGCCTTAAAGTTTTCCTGACATTCGTCTTACCAGTGAGGAGAACCCCCAATAAAAACCTCACCCAGAAAAACTGCCCCGAACGGGATCGAACTTGGGCCCGCTGCATGACAAGGTAGCATGCTACCTCGAGACCACAAATTTGTTTAATTAAATAAAAGTAAAACTTAAAAGTTTTATGTGATTTTCATATATATATATATATATACATATATATATATATATATATATATTATATTATTTTTGGTCTGGACATCTTACCTCAATATTAATGTTGATTTGTTCTTGAACATGTTTCAAAACAATTCTCTGTTTTATCTTCAGCTTTCCCAGACTGGTTTTATTTATGTTGCATTATGTTGCACCACCTGGATGTCGATGTCAGCTCCATCCTGTGGTTGGCCAAAGAACCTCCAAACAAGGTCACCCTCCATCGGAATATCAAATTCATAACTCTGTTTCTGTTCTTCTGAATATAAATTTTTTCCCAAATAGTCAGCTCGTTTGTATTTTCTAACTGTTTTAATAATTTAGTGTCTGAATTTATATTATGTTTTTCAGACCAAACATGAGCAGCAACTGCAGATTTTTCAATTTCTCCATTTTTAATATTTCTTATGTGTTCTTTGGTTCTAATTTTTAGGTTTCTTTTTGTTTTCCCTATATATATCTTTTCACAACCCATGCATTCAATTTGATATATTCCTGACTTTTTATTTTTATCAGTTTTTTCATTTTGTTGTTTTTTATTAGTTTATTTAAACTGTAGTTATTTTTTGGTGCTAATTTAATATTAAACTTCTCAAATATATTTTGAAATTTATTATGTACCCAGGGGTGATATGTGAATTTCCTATATTTTTTCATAGGTGGTTCTTCTTTTTCAAGATTACTTCTGATAAAAATGATAAACAGAAGTAATCTTGAAAAAGAAGAACCACCTATGAAAAATATAGGAAATTCACATATCACCCCTGGGTACATAATAAATTTCAAAATATATTTGAGAAGTTTAATATTAAATTAGCACCAAAAAATAACTACAGTTTAAATAAACTAATAAAAACCAACAAAAATGAAAAAACTGATAAAAATAAAAAGTCAGGAATATATCAAATTGAATGCATGGGTTGTGAAAAGATATATATAGGGAAAACAAAAAGAAACCTAAAAATTAGAACCAAAGAACACATAAGAAATATTAAAAATGGAGAAATTGAAAAATCTGCAGTTGCTGCTCATGTTTGGTCTGAAAAACATAATATAAATTCAGACACTAATTATTAAAACAGTTAGAAAATACAAACGAGCTGACTATTTGGAAAAAATTTATATTCAGAAGAACAGAAACAGAGTTATGAATTTTGATATTCCGATGGAGGGTGACCTTGTTTGGAGGTTCTTTGGCCAACCACAGGATGGAGCTGACATCGACATCCAGGTGGTGCAACATAATGCAACATAAATAAAACCAGTCTGGGAAAGCTGAAGATAAAACAGAGAATTGTTTTGAAACATGTTCAAGAACAAATCAACATTAATATTGAGGTAAGATGTCCAGACCAAAAAATATAATTAAAATAACCTCAAAATATAACTTCCTAAAATTAAATATATATATATATATATTGTATTGATTACCCTAGCTTGTTGTAAAATTACTAATTGATTTGTTCTGATGGTGGTAAAAGTTGCTTCTGTTTTGTGAATCATTGAGATGTATGAAATTAATAATAAAAACATCAAATACAATATATGTTACTGTAATGTTTCACTTTTTGGCTTTTTGTGTAAGCATATATGTACTAAAATGAGATAGTATGTAAAAATATGTTTTTATCAATTAAAAAAAAAAATCTCAGTTCTAGCAATAAATATGTAACCATAAGATGTAAGAGTATACAGACCAAATAACTTACATAGTTGTACTTCTGTTTTAGGAGACATCAAGGGAATTGAAGGAGAAGGAATGCCACATTATAGGAATCCATTTGAGAAAGGCAACTTATATATCAAATTTGATGTCACTTTCCCAGAGAATCATTTTGTTAATGAAATTAAATTGAAGGTAATGTAACTTTAATTTTAAGTGAATAATGTTAATTGAGGGATATATCAGATTTGTAAATGTAATGCTAAACTTTTGTTTTAATGTATAAAAATAATGACAATTGACATCTCAACTTCTTTCAAAAAAGTTACACTAAAAATATACAAAACTATTATTCCTCATCTTATAGCCACGATGGACTAGTGGTTATGCTCCTTTCCTCTGATCCCGAGGGTCGCAGGTATAACCCGGCCGGGGTCAATGGATTTTTTTAGGTTGGAAAAATCCAAGGAGCAAGTCCTCCGGGAGGGACTTTAAGCCATGGGTCCCGAGTCTCATGATTTTGAGGCTCGTAAAAGATCCTTAAGCCTGAATGAAAAGGCCTCTAAGCAAAATTTACCGAATTTTCCCGTCCTAGTACTACCTTGGTTTCCTAGATGTCAGTATGAGGCAGAACGCTGACCACAGACCACTCAAATGACATCTATATGAAAACAAGTGTAACTAAATTAGTATGATTCAAATACTTCCCTGTAGGGGGAGAGCGCCTAAATCTCTGTTAAGGGAAACATGGGCTTCCAAGATTACAAGAAGATATATCTTATAATATATGTGTTAAATATACAAATAAACAGATACAACAAAAATCATGAAGATGAAGTAAAAATTTTGAAAGGCTTCACAGGAATAAGATACATGGAATAATAAAGAAATATTGAGGAAGATGGAGTGTAAAAATAGAAAAGAAAAAAAGGTATATAAGTAGATTGCAGTTTCGATATTTCACACCATGAACTAAATTATAAATTAACTAAATTAATAGTTAGTACAAAATTGAAAAAGGATAGACAGATTAATAAATTACAATAGGAAGTAACATAAGATTCTTCTTAATAAATGAGGTGAGTTTGATTCGTCTTACCTGATGAAACATTTTTTGGACATGTTTTAATCCCTCCTTTTATCAACTTGTCCAGACTTGAATTTTATGTTGTCAGCCCTTGGATGTCAACTCCCATTCTATCTTTTGGTAGACTGATGAATTTGCTAATTAAATTCTTTCCCTGGGAATTTAAAAATTCATTATTCTATCTCTGTTCTTTTGGATGTAGATCTCCCAAATGGTGAGTTCTTTTGTATTTTCTAAATGTATTAATAATTTTGTGTTCATATCAAAGGAACTAGAAAGGAGACACTTTAAAGTTGTATAAAACAATGGCGGTTCCAACACTACTATATGGATTGGAACACTGGGTCTTAACAAAAAAACAGGAATAAAGAATAGAAACATCAGAAATGAGGTTTCTGAGGAGTGTGGGTGGCTATACAATAACAGATCAAAAACGAAATGAAAATATACGAAGTGAACTAAATATATTCAAATTATTAGATAGAATTGCACAATAGAGAGATTAATGGATGGACCACATCAATAGAATGGATGACAATAAAATTCTGAAACAGATTTTTCATTACAAACTACTAGGACGAAGAAATGTAGGAAGACCCAGTAAAAGGTTGACAGACCAATTCTAGCATAAGATCGGAACAGACCTTAGGGTCTAATCCTTGACGGTGGTGATCAGTTTTATAAAAAAAACCTAAAATGGTGAAATTGAAAGTCTCAATTGCAGCTCATAGTTTGTTAGAGAATTGCATAATTGGAAGAGAAGCTAAACTTTTGAAACCTTTAGAAAAGCCTTTGGAATTAAGTTTGGGAAAATATATACATTCAGTTTCACAGGGAAAATTATTAATGTAATTTAGAGTTATTTTCTTGAATATTCATGAATTTTGAAGTTCCTGCCGAGAATAAATTATCATAAAATCAACACCAGATGGCAGTTCAAAAGATTGTGGTAACAGCAAGAATTTCAACAGTTGAACTTTGAGTGATGATCGAGGCTAAAGGCTTTGAAAATGGCAGAACTTTATGAGAGAGATAAAAAAACTTTACATCGACTCAATTTACAAATGTTTTATGTGGCTTGGAATCCATTGGAGAACCATTTTCCTGCTCTATAAACTTGTTAATCAGATGAAATATCTGAATTGTCCTAAAGTAATACGCAGATTGTTTTTTAATGTTTCAATGGAAGTAATGCTCTCATTATAAGATGACTGGAATTTTTTCCTGATATGCTGAACAGAAAATTTTCCATTCATCCAAAAAGGTAACTGCATTTTATGTTCTGAGAAGAATGATTTATGTTTGTGCCTCTGAAATACAAGTGAATTACGGTATTACTCTGCTTTTACACTTTTCAAGGGACCAGAGGGAAACTGTAAATTGTGGGAAATGAGGAGCTAAAAAATGTTAACCCCGATATCTGCAACCATTCTAGAACATGCAAAAAAAAAAAGCCCTGACAGGAATAAATAATGTAATGTTTCTTTTAATCTAAAATACAATTCTTTACACCTCATATCCTTTTATTTATTTATTTATTTGTTTATTTATTTAGAAGACAGTATATGAGGTGATGTATAAAGAATTTTAAGAATTCAATGAATCATGAATTCTTCTTACCTCATCTATGTTTTTTTTACACAGCACTGCAGTATCAGCGACCATCGTCGCCATCCTCAGCTGTTTTCACGACCGTCAATTTTTTCTTTTGCCAGTAATTATCCCAACAGCCATCTGGTATTCTTTTGAAGGAATTATTTTTTAAACTGCCATCTTGTGTTCTTTTGAAGGAATAATTTTCTAAACTGCCATCTGTTGTATTTTTGAAGAACTTTGTAATAAAGCTCGGTTCGTCTGGAATCTCGAAGTTCGTGGTTCTAGTGTGGTTTTTTTTAATATATATCTTTTCCCAAATTGTTAAATCCAAAGGTTTGAATAGATGTTTCAAAAGTTTTGCTTCTTTTTCAATTCTATGATTCTCTAATAAACTCTGTGCTGCTATGGCTGATTTTTCAATTTCTCCATTCTTTATGTTTCTGAAGTGTTCTTTTTACGAGCTTCCAAGTTCCTTTTTGTTTTTCCTATATATATATATATATCCTATTGCAATCTTTGCAAACAATTTGATAAATTCCAGATTCATTTAATTCTTATTAATAAAACCTCATGTTAAAAATTCATTAAATTTATTATAATAAAGAATTTTATTTAAATGAAACATAGTGATATTCCTATAATAGTTCAATGTAATGTGTGTTTTGAACTGCTGTAAACATAAAATTACTTTTTTTTTTCTTTCTTTATTTCAAAAATAAATAACAAGGAGAGGTGCAGCAAGCAGCACTATGAATCTTTATTGAAAAATAAAAATAGTTTTGTTTTGTCATGGCAGTACACAGATTGAATTTTAGAAATGTTTGAAGCACTGAGCCAGCTTTGTTGACTCTTCCCTTGTCGATTTTACAAAAGCCAGCTTCGTTGGTTCAGTGAACTTGCTCTGCTATATATCGATTGTACAGAGCGAGATAATCGATCAAATGAATCTTCTATCTTTAACGCTGAAGATCGGCATTATGTAAATAACAGGAAAACAAAATTGCATAAACGTAAAATCGGGGATTTTAATACATTGTGAGTATAGGGAAACTGAAGGGACCTCCAAAAAATGTTGTAAAAGTGGGGGAATACTGTAATTTTTTGCAATTAATGTAGTGATTTTACTTTGCAGGAACTTGAACTGTTGTTGCCTCCAAGACCTTCTATTGAAATGCCAAAAGGAGAACACGTAGAAGAGGTGGATCTTCATGAATACGATCCCAACGAACGAAGTGCAAGCAGTGGAAGACAAGAAGCATACGCCAGTGATGACGAAGATCACCCTGGAGGACCAGGAGGCATTCAATGTGCTCACCAATGATGGGCCTACAGTAAAGAAGATTAGTTTGGCCAAATTGCCATGTGGCTAACTGCCTAAATCGGAAGCTATTTAACACTTCCATTCGGACATAATTTTTTTGAATTTATTTAAATATCTTGATTAAGAACAACTGTTTCAGTTGTCTTAAACTACCTGCTTCTAGCACAGTGTTTCTTCCAAAATCTATTTGTTGTAATTTTTTTTACCAAGTCCACTGTATTGACTGTATGGTAAGGATGTTATGTTCTTATTTTAGGATGGCGCTTAAATCACGGGGTGCATATCTTTACCTATAATTATGAGGAGAAGAAGAAGAAGTAGGGTAGCAGTTGAAAAGTTATATAAGAAAATCATTGTTCTATTTGTAGAGGGACTTTTTTATCTTTGAAAACTTTGGGAAATCAATTTTTAATAGTAATGCACCTGTAAATGATAGTAGTAAAATTGTGAAATTATTAATACATATTGAGGGGAAAACAGGAATATTATGGTTAGGCTGTACATTGCAGTTTAGATGACTATGGACTCTGTTTTTGTTACTGTCATGTTTTCTGCTTGTAAGAATCGAGGAGAGATAGTGTGTTGTTTTAATATAGCCGAGGAGTGCGTAAGAATGAATGACATTGTTATGCATTACTTAAAAAAAATATGTGTGTAGATTTAGGCAGGCTAATCAATAACTGAATGTATGGATGAAATTGAGAATCACAACTGCTGTTCTCTATGGTCACTTCAAAAATGCTGCATAATATCATGTGAAAGATAGTTGTATTGTTTTATGTAGAAAATTCCATGTGTCCTTACCAGAAATCCTGATTGATATTTGGTGGATACTGAGAAACGCGATGAAAGAAAATAAAGACATTTTGAAACAGGTGGAATCAACCTATATGTACATTCTTTATCACAAAACCACAAAATTGTTTATGTATCCGCCATTTCTTGGAATTTGTAAGAGGCGAAAGTGATAATTATTTTGTGAGAATGTGGTTGGAAATAAAATAAAGAGAAAGAACATTGGCAATTTAATGAAAATTGAAATGTGTCATACATCATCTCACCTCATACACTCCATATTCTTTGCAGCACAGGACTGCAGTTTTAGAACAGTCATTCGTCGTCCTTCTTTAGTAGGCGACTACAACCTCATTAAAGTTTTGGCCTCCTCATCAATTTTTCTCCACCTAGATCTATTCTGGATACAGACTGGCCAATTTCTAATTTTCATTTCTAATATATCTTTTATAATATTTGAGTTTGTATTTTTTAACATTCTTACTTTACATGTTTATTTTGTTGGACGATCGTTTCAAAGCTATTGCTCCATCTTCAGCTTGCCACAAACTGGTTTTTTTATTTTCTTCAAATTGTCGGCCCTGGATCTGTGTTCCAAGGAACTTGGTAATGAGGCTCTTTTCTCCAGGAATTTCAGAGTTCATAAATTTCTCCTTGTTCTTCTGTATATAGATTTTTTTCCATATTGTGAGTTCATTGGTATTTTCTAACTGTTTTAACAATTTTGTATTTATATTTACTTTGTGTTTCTCTGTCCAAACATGAGCTGCTACTGCAGATTTTTCACTTCTCCCTTTTTTACATTTCTTGTGTGTTCTTTAGTTCTAATGTTTAAATTTCTCTTTGTTTTCCCTATGTATACTTTATCACAATCTGCACATTTTGATATATTCCTGATTTTTTATTATCTTCATTTTTTTTCATTTTTGTTGGTTTTCATGTTTTTTAAACTATAATCATTCTTAGGTGCTAATTTGATCTTGAATTTTCCAAGTTGGAATTTATTATATTTAAATTAATATCGGGAAGTAAACATTATGAGGTTATATTATTAATAATGAATGGAGAACATATTTTAATTGACTCACCTCATACATTTTCAAACTTCTTTGATACCGACGGTTTCAGACAAAATCATGTCCTTCATCAGTCATGGCGTCCATTGATGAAATTCCGTGATTGTTGATTTCTTTAGTGACATCACCTCTTGTGCTGCCATCTTTCGTTGGGATTATAAATTTTGTAATTAAATTTTTATCCACCGGAATATCGAAATTCATAGATCGATATTTATTCTTCTGAATGAATATCAATTCCCAAATTGTCAATTCCAACGGTTTATCCAACTGTTTTAAAAGTTTCGCTTCTTTTTCAATTTTATGATGTTCTAGTAAACTATGTGCAGCAATTGCTGATTTTTTCAATTTCACAATTTTTAATATTTCTAAAATGTTCTTTAGTGCGTGTTTCTAAATTCCTTTTTGTTTTTCCTATGTATACTTTGCTACAATCATTACAATTAATTTGATAAATTCCAGATTTCTTACGTCTGGGATGTTGATTTTTTTATTGGTATTTAAAAGTTTTTCCAGACTAAATTTATTTATTGGTGCCAAAGTAATGTTGTATTTGTCAAATATTTTTTGAAATTTCCCATGTACTATTGGATGGTAAGTAATTTTCTTGAAATTCTTCTTTTCGTTACTAACCATTTGTAGGGTAGAGCATTCTTTAAGTTGTTTTATCTTTCTGAATTTCTTTAATTTGTTAGATATTATATCCTTTTTAAAACCATTTAATCTGGCTATATTTAGGATGTTTTCATATTCTTTCTTAAAATTTTCTCCTTTTAATGGGACCTTTATTAATCTATATAAGAGACTATTAAATATTGCATGTTTATGTGCCAGTGGATTGAAACCCGTTGATTTAATATAATTATCAGTATGTGTACCCTTCCTATATATATAAAATTCAATTTTTGAGTTTTTTCATTCCTAATTATGTATAAATCCAAAAACGGAATTTTGTTTTCAATTTCTGATTCTATGGTAAATTTAATTGATACATCTTGTAGATTAAGTATTTCAACGCATCATCAACATGTTTAAAATTTATTATCGAAAAAATATCATCAACATATCTGTACCAACTCTTGAAAATCCATGGGTAAGCCTTGGTGATATGGCACTCGAAGTAACTCATATATAAATTAGCCAAGAAAGGCAAAAGAGGATTTCCCATAGATAAACCCGAAACTTGTTTGTAAAATTTACCGTTAAAAGTAAAATAGGAGTTTTCAATACAACATTTTGTAAGCTTAATGTATTCTTCTATTTCTTCCTTATTTAAATCCAAAGAACTCAACCATTTTCCAAAAAATATAACATTTTTCCTATTGGAACATTTGGAAACAATGAACAACATCGAAAGACACAAATCTATCATTATGAACCACTCTAATGTTATTCAATTCATCAATTAGTTGTAAAGAATTTTCAATACTTTTATTTTCAAATTCTGGAAAACTTTTAAATTTCTGTACTAACCATTTTGATAAATAATAAGACGGGGACCCTATATTATTAATTATCGGTCTCATTTTATTCCCAATTTTATGAATTTTGGGGAGACCATACATTCGAGATATTGAAATTGCAATGGTTAGTTTAGAAAATGAGAAAAAACAATCATTCGGAAAAGAAGTGAAAAAATTTTAGAAGAAATAAAAACACTCCCAAAAATGTGTTGGCAAATAAAAATATGACCATTTAAAAAAGATAAACAACAAAATTTAATATTTTCTAAAGCTGATAAGGGGAATAAATAGTAATTTTAGAAAAATCTGAATATATCAAGAGGATGGAAAATCTTTTAGAATCAAAAGAACATTTGGAACTAAAAAGGATCCCCTACCAAAAACTATAAAAACTTTTGACAAAACTTAAAAGAAATTGAGCATACAATTCCTGATACAGAAAAATGTAAATTGAAAGTCCCAAATTCTTCTAATCCTCGAATGTACGGTCTCCCCAAAATTCATAAAATTGGGAATAAAATGAGACCGATAATTAATAATATAGGGTCCCCGTCTTATTATTTATCAAAATGTTAGTACAGAAATTTAAAGTTTTCCAGAATTTGAAAATAAAAGTATTGAAAATTCTTTACAACTAATTGATGAATTGAATAACATTAGAGTGGTTCATAATGATAGATTTGTGTCTTTCGATGTTGTTTCATTGTTTCCAAATGTTCCAATAGGAAAAATGTTATATTTTTTGGAAAATGGTTGAGTTCTTTGGATTTAAATAAGGAAGAAATAGAAGAATACATTAAGCTTACAAATGTTGTATTGAAAACTCCTATTTTACTTTTAACGGTAAATTTTACAAACAAGTTTCGGGTTTATCTATGGGAAATCCTCTTTTGCCTTTCTTGGCTAATTTATATATGAGTTACTTCGAGTGCCATATCACCAAGGCTTACCCATGGATTTTCAAGAGTTGGTACAGATATGTTGATGATATTTTTTCGATAATAAATTTTAAACATGTTGATGATGCGTTGAAATTACTTAATCTACAAGATGTATCAATTAAATTTACCATAGAATCAGAAATTGAAAACAAAATTCCGTTTTTGGATTTATACATAATTAGGAATGAAAAACTCAAAAAATTGAATTTATATATATAGGAAGGGTACACATACTGATAATTATATTAAATCAACGGGTTTCAATCCACTGGCACATAAACATGCAATATTTAATAGTCTCTTATATAGATTAATAAAGGTCCCATTAAAAGGAGAAAATTTAAGAAAGAATATGAAAACATCCTAAATATAGCCAGATTAAATGGTTTTAAAAAGGATATAATATCTAACAAATTAAAGAAATTCAGAAAGATAAAACAACTTAAAGAATGCTCTACCCTACAAATGGTTAGTAACGAAAAGAAGAATTTCAAGAAAATTACTTACCATCCAATAGTACATGGGAAATTTCAAAAAATATTTGACAAATACAACATTACTTTGGCACCAATAAATAAATTTAGTCTGGAAAAACTTTTAAATACCAATAAAAAAATCAACATCCCAGACAGTAAGAAATCTGGAATTTATCAAATTAATTGTAATGATTGTAGCAAAGTATACATAGGAAAAACAAAAAGGAATTTAGAAACACGCACTAAAGAACATTTTAGAAATATTAAAATTGTGAATTGAAAAATCAGCAATTGCTGCACATAGTTTACTAGAACATCATAAAATTGAAAAAGAAGCGAAACTTTAAAACAGTTGGATAAACCGTTGGAATTGACAATTTGGGAATTGATATTCATTCAGAAGAATAAATATCGATCTATGAATTTCGATATTCCGGTGGATAAAAATTTAATTACAAAATTTATAATCCCAACGAAAGATGGCAGCACAAGAGGTGATGTCACTAAAGAAATCAACAATCACGGAATTTCATCAATGGACGCCATGACTGATGAAGGACATGATTTTGTCTGAAACCGTCGGTATCAAAGAAGTTTGAAAATGTATGAGGTGAGTCAATTAAAATATGTTCTCCATTCATTATTGGAATTTATTGCTTGCCCAAGGGTGATATGTAAATTTCTTGTATCTCCTTTCCTTTGGCTTTTCTATCCGAAGAGTGCTTTCATTTCTCAATTTCTGTTTTTTGTACTTATCAATTTTTTTGTGTATAATTTTTTCCTCAAAAAAAAAACAGAAATTGAGAAATGAAAGCACTCTTTGGATAGAAAGCCAAAAAATTCTTGGAAAATTCAACATCAAATTAATACCAAAGAATGATTATAGTTTAAAATAACTTACGAAAACCAACAAAAATGAAAAAAATTGAAGATAATAAAAAGTCAGGAATATATCAAATAAAATGTGCAGATTGCGATAAAGTATACATAGGGAAAACAAAGAGAAAATTTAAACATTAGAACTAAACAAACACACAGAAATGTAAAAAAGGGAGAAGTGAAAAATCTGCAGTAGCAGCTCATGTTTGCACAGAGAAACACAAAATAGATATAAATACAAAATTATTAAAACAGTTAGAAAATACCAATGAACTCACTATATGGGGAAAAAATCTATGTACAGAAGAACAAGGAGAAAATTATGAACTTTGAAATTCCTGGAGAAAGGAGCCTCATTACCAAGTTCCTTGGAACACAGATCCAGGGCCGACAACTTGAAGAAAATAAAAACATTTTGTGGCAAGCTGAAGATGGAGCAATAGCTTTGAAACGATCTCCAACAAAATAAACACGTGAAGTAAGAATGTTAAAAAATACAAACTCAAATATTAAATTAAACCTCATAATATAACTTCCTACTGATTTTAAAATATATTTTATAACATCATCCTGCCATTTGTTTTTGGGCGTCACTGGCACTATCGAACCCGTTGGTTCATGGCCGCACGGACATAAGCTCTTCATACATCCCTATCCTGAGCTCATGCTTTCCAATCATTCCCTGTATAATCTACTTCCCTCAAATCATAGTTAATGTTAACGGGCGTCCAGCTGTTCTGGTGCATATTGGTTTCCATTTGTATATTCTTCTTACAAGCTTGTCTTCCTGCATTCTATTTATATGTCCAAACCAGCGCAGTCTTTGAACTTTAATGTGGTTTATTATATTTTTATTTCGTATTAGATTATTTAATTCAGAATTCATTCATATATGCCATGTGGCATCACTTTCTCTAATTGGTCCAAAAATTCCCCGTAAGATCTTCCTTTCAAAGATTAACAGTTTTTGTTTATCAGTACTTCCTTCAGTACCCATGTTTCATAGCCATAAGTTATAATCAGTCTTATTACTGTATTATACAGTTTTAACTTTAGTTAATCTGGAGACAAGTTTACTTTTGAATAGTATTCTATTTGCATAGTAAGCTTTATTGCCCAAATAAATTCTTTCGCCAATTTCTTCTCTATGTAGTTTTTTCCATTTACAGTTGAACCAACATATTTATAAGATTTACTTCTATGTTTGTATCATTGATGTTCAGAGTACTTATTTTTTCATTTTTTGTTGTACATTTTAAGTATTTTGTATAGTCGCTCCTATCTTCAGCTATCCTTTCAAGTGAAAGGATAGCTGAAGATAGGAATGACTTCCTGAAAACGAGGTCCTGTGCTGTGAAGAACACCGGAGTGTATATGGTGAGATGATATAACGACTCATTTTATTAATTTGAAAGCCTCATAATGTTAATTCCCATTGTATTCCAAAGAAAAATTACACAGGGCAATGATGAAAATGCTTCCTGAATTAATTTGGTTTATTATGGTTTTTAGCGTAGTGAATTCTGTACCACCCACCATTTTTTTCACATTTCAACACTCAGTTTTTAAAGAAATCAAGTTTTTGCAAATTCACTGATATTTTATATCAACGGTAGACTATGAAAACCTTGTAACACCATCAATCATTGAAAACTACATAACTCCAGTAGCCAGCACAGAAATATGTGATGCATAACCTGTTGAGAACACGGACTTCAAACTTGATTTGTGTTCTGTAGTAAAATATGCGGGAACTATTGTTGTATCAATTTTCATAATTATTTAAAACCGTTATTTGTTTCTTCTGTAAAATTTACCAAAATTGAATTACAAGGTTTTCATTGCCCACCATCGATATATTATTAAAAATGATAAACCACCATAGCATACTTGGTTAAGACAATATGCTACAAGCTGGAAGGTTCAGGATTTGAGTTCTATGGCATTGTGACCCTGGGATCAATACAAGCCTATAACAGAAATGAGTGTCTGATGTATGTTCTGGTGGTAAAGGCAGCTGTCACACAGAGCTGACACCCTGATACTTTGTGCCAGTTCTTTAGAAGGATAGAGGACTTAATCTCTTCTACTATCCCAAGACTCTCCTAAGGCCTGCAGTGATATCACTTTACCTTAATATAATAAAAAATGGGTTTAATCTCGTCTCGTAAGAAAAGCACTGTTCAGAATCCTCGACTGGAAAATGCTAGATTAATGAAAAAAGTAACATGGCAAGAAAAAGGCTGTGGAACATGGCTGAAGAGGCATCAACTTGACTGAAAATCTTAAAGGAAGCCATGGTCCCTTTTCTGGGAGGAGGAGGGAGCTGTAATACTTTTTTTGATGATGAGAAAAATGGATTTAAATACAGATGGTGCATGCCATAGCATGGTTAGTTAATACTTGAGTCCCACGTTGGTACTAGTACCACGGCATTTAAATGACACTGAAGCCGGTGAAAATTAAATCCCTCGACATGCCTGTGTCGGCAGATTTATAGGGGCATTTTTCTGAACCAGCGGTGGTACCAGTACCATGGCATTTTCCTGGTTCAGAAAAACCCCTCTATAAATCTGCCGGCATAGGCATGCCGAGGGATTTAATTTTCTCCAGCTTCAGTGTCATTTAAATGCCATGGTACTCATTCAAAGTTAAAATTGGGAAACACATTGAGGTTCTCGTATCACCGCCGGACTCAAAACGTTAAGGCAATCCGCTATAAGCAGGAAGATCGGATGTTTGAGTCTTGATTGCTTCAGGATTTTTAAACTGTCCGAATTCTTCTGGCAGCACTATGGCCCTGGTTCAACACAGCCTCTAATGGAAATGAGTATCAGTCACTTGTTCTAGGTAAAGGCGGCCATCATGCAGGGTGAGAACTTGGCTGGCATCTCATGATGATTGTCTAAAAAGATTGGAGCCTTAACCTCTTACTATCCCAAGAGCCTCTTGAGGCCTGTAATGGGATAACTTTACTTAAATACAGATGGCAACGCTGGTTATATAGCTATAGTATAATAGCTATTCTGTTAACTAATGGTCAACCTAACATCGCTCCTAAAATAAAACATTAATCACTTCTATTTAATATTTCAGGAAAGTAACACAATGAGGTTTATTTTAGATAGATAATGAGTGAGCACTACTCACTTCATATTTGTATATTTTTTGAAGACCCTGGGTTTCGATGCCTTAGACATCATTGTCAATTCTTTCTAACCGTCGAAATGGCGGTTGGTGATCCTGTAGGTTGATTTCTTCTCCCTCTGTTGGCTGACCAATGAACTTGAAATCAAATTTTTTTCTCCAGGAATTTCAAAGTTCATTATTTTCTTTCTATTTTTGTCTATGTAAATCTAAGGAACTCGCAATACATACACAAAAATAGAAAGAAAAT
>JASPKZ010005438.1:0-42214 GCA_030220185.1 Diploptera punctata
TGCTCAATAATTAATATATTTGATAATAAACAGATATTGGTAAAGTAAGCTCTCTAAGAAGAAAATGTAAAAATCATAAAAATCACCCCACGCTTTTGATGGTAAAATTATCTTCTTTTTGTTGATAACTCTAATTTTATTCTATATGTATTGGAGATGATTTTTTTGTAGACCACTTTAATTTTATCCAAGCGTATTGGAAATTAAATTATTTATTTTCATTTTTTGTTTTTCTAATAAAGCGTGTTCTTTTAGTTTTTTAAAACTATTATTTATTTTTATTTTTTAGTTTTAATATTTACAGAATAAGATAAAATGTAAATATCTTTAAATTTGATACTATTGTAGTATGAGCTAAAAGTAATACTCTTCTATAAAAAAACCCTCCCAGCCGGATTTGAACTAGCGACGTATTGGATTACCGAAATTATATACCACTAAGAGTTCACTGCTCTACCAACTGAGCTCTTACAACGATTGACTAAAAACTCGAGAAGTCCGCAACCTATTATACCAGTTTTAACTTTTTTTATTTTCGGATGATTCTGGCCAGGATTTTTTAAACAAAATATGAAATTATTGTATTGTCACGGGTCCTTTACACGTATACAAAAGTTTCAAGTCGATCCAATGTTTCTAAGTGGGTGAAAATCGCGTTGAAAGATTCCGTTTGCATTGATACAAAAACACTTTCTTTTTTCTGATGATTCTGGCCAGGATTTTAGAAAATAAGTATGAAATTATTGTATTGTGTACGTGTCCTCTACAAGTATACAAAGTTTTCAAGTTGATCCGATGATTTTAAGTGGGTGAAAATCGCGTTGAAAGATTCCGTTACATAGATAGATAGAGGTCAAGCTAATATAAAGCGTGTAAAAAATCAGCGAAATCCGACAATTGCGGGGGTGTTATTTTGAAACCCGAAATTGGAAATGGGTCTAGCAGCCGCAACTGTCAAGGCTAAGGTCGCATGGTTGTTAATTGTGCAAGTTCGCCCTTTGACCCGCCGGCGCCGTTTATATCGCGAGGATACGCGTTCACAACCAGTGTTCACTAAATTGCAAGATAATCGCAAATTCAGCCTTATCATCTTGTGGCCTCACATAATGTGCCAACTCTCTGCATTAGCGGCCCCCTAGGCTCTTCATCTAATATATAAGAGAATAACATCTAACTATTAAATTATGAGTGTATCCCATAAGACCACTAAGTCCACCGCTGTGGTCTCGAGGTAGCGTGCTGCCTTGTCACGCAGCGGGCTCGGGGTTCGATCCCCGGTCGGGACAGTTTTTTCTGGGTGAGGTTTTTATCGGAGTTTTTCCTCACCTGTAAGAAAATGTCAGGAAAACTTTAAGGCCCAAACGGTCCCCGAAATCATATGGCCATCATCATCATCTTTCACCGGTATGGAAAGCAACGGGGAGTATATCACACCTACAATTCCCTAGTAAAGCTGCAAAGCATAGCATGAAAATGCTATGATTGCAGTGAAAGATCTGCCCTCGGGCAGAATTACTATGGATGGAGATATATATATAATCTATAAAGTTCTCGCTAGACCCATAATCTGTTATGGCAATGAAGCTTGGGCCATCATAACTCAGGATTACCGTCATATTACAGCCACGGAGGATGAAATTTCTGCGACGAACTGCAGGTTATAGCCTTCTAGACCACCGAAAGAAATTCAACAATCGCCAGAGAGTTAAACATCGTACCTATATCTGAATACCTCCAAGAATATAGAAACAATTGGCTAGCCCCATGTTCAGCGCATGGATCGTCACAGAATACCAAAACAAATTCTTCACTACATTCCTCGAGGCAGAAGATCTGTGGGTCGACCTTTTCGGAGATGGCGGGAGACCGTAACGGGCCACTGGGCCTAATACTTGAAAGGACGATGATGATGGATATATATATATATATATATATATATATCCGTTAACGCGCTAGCAGTGTCAATTTTTCTTTTATCGAAACCAAACTTGGGCATATAACAATAAACTTAAAAAAAAGTAAGATGGAGTTCATTAACCAGCAAAAGCGGGACTAGTTCACCTGAAACGTAAATTAAAAAATCGGTCTAGCGGTTGCGTTTTTCAATGTTTCGCAACGAAACTCAGTATATGCTATTAAAATAAACCAAGGAGTAAATTATCCTCAAATCAATGGAATCGGACCACTGAGAAGTGTAGATTTACCAGTAAACCCAAAATTAAAGATTGTTTCTAGCAACCGCCATGTCTGGTTCATAGCAATGTACCAGTATACCATACAATTCAATAAAAAGTCTCGCGACCTTCCGACGTGTAGTGCACTGGCTTAACCAACCATTCTTCGGGTAGCGTCCACTCTGCACTTATTAAATAACATTTATTTATAACAGGTTTACATTGTAATAAAACATCTTTCGGTGCCCAAACCGCTTTAAATTTTTATCTTTTTTTTTCTCCATTCTTCTTTACCTCCCCATTCCAATTCTTCCAGACATAGTTCCTCAGACCTCTTCTTGTATCATCCATCCATTTAAATCTAGGTCGACCTCTCTTTCCTCTCCCAGGTGGAATCCATTTGAAGGTTTTCTGGGTAATGCAATGTCCCAGGTTGTTATGATGATCTTGCAGAAGATTTCCGGGCTGTTGGCCGTGGTCTCGAGGCTTGTAGTTCCCCAACGTTTCGCCAGCCAATATATTAGTCCCAGGTTGTCTTTAGACATTCCTGGGTGTTCTCTCCTGGCAAGGCGTACTTGTAAACCCACTTCTGAGGTTGGGGCGCCTGGAAGATGGGGTTACGTTGCCCCAATGATATAATGGGTGATGATGATGATGATAATGGTGCGCCAGGAGAGCCCCTAATCCTAAGCTTTATCTAAGATTCAATATGAATGATGAAGGTTGCGATGGCCATATGATTTTCGGGGACCGTTTGGGCCTTAAAAAGTTTTCCTGACATTTGTCTTACAGGTGAGGAAAAACCCCCGATAAAACGTCCACGCAGAAAAAACTGCCTCGACCGGGGAGCGAACCCGGGCCCGCTGCGTGAACAAGGCAAGCAAGATACACTCGAAACCACAGCTGTCTTTGGCATTCTACGGGGTGGAATCATAAATATGGCTATACGTTTGATCGCGTTAGTGTTGATGAAAATATTACCATTACAGGAAATATGAAATTACCGTTGGAAAAGGGAATTATTCAAATTACAACAATGGATTAAAACAAAACAGTGTAGAACTTACGTCATCAGTCAAAATTGCGTTGAATATGCAACAGCAAATTACAATTGCTGCATGGGCAATAACGTATGCTAATGATCGTGAGGCCGCAAGACGTGAGTTAACGTAGCATTGCCAGCCGTCGACTGTTGGGGAAGTGGAAGAAAACGAGTGCGGGAAACGCAAGCAGAAACTGCTGGAAGGCCTAGCATTAGCACGGGATGCAGAAACACGAAGAGAATTATGGAGGCGTTCGACGCTAGGGCCACAAAAATCAACCAGCCACGCTGCACGTGAACAGTGATTAGTTTTGTTTTGTTCTATTGTTGTAATTTGAAGGATTCCTTTCCAATGATAACATCATATTTCCTTTAATAAATAATATTTTCGTCGCAAAATGCGATCAAAACGTATAACCTATATTTCTGAATCACTCTGTACGTATATGAATATACTATTCTAGCTTAAAAATAACATCACATTTTAAATAAGAGAGGGTGTAGCAAGGTTCTATTTTTAAAAAATGGAATTAATAAGGTTGGCTCGCTTGGTCACTTAGGAATGGAGGTTCCCATGAAGAAGACACTCGAGGAAGTGTGGGAACTGGTTTAACCGGCCGCTAAGAAATCTCTCGGCTCGTCCTGTTGCCCAACTCATACATAACCTTGTAAGAGGTGGCTTCCATTTAATTGGGATGCCTATTCAATTCCGGCAACTCGTCTTTTATTTCAACTACTTAGTATTTTGACTTCAAGTGTTTTTAAAAATACATCACACAATCGAATTCCTGAGCCAGTCCAATTTACCTACTGATTTGTTTGGTTTGCAGAGTATACTATCATTTTAAAGGAATTGCGAAGGAATGAAGGCTATTATAGATATTTCCAGTTCCGCCGAGTTTAACTGGAAATAACTTTAATTTAACTTCATTAAATAACACTGAGCAAACAAAAAATAAACTTTTTTTTTGTCTCAGAAAAGAAAAATATGTGATTCTGATAGTATTTTTTCTCGTGAATTCAAATATATCGGTTTTTCTCCTCCATCACGGCAAGGCCTTTCCGAGAGACAGGAATTTATAATGTTCAAACACTTTAATATTTTCTACATTCGTAACTACACAATATTCGAATATTCGGACTCACCTAGAAAGTAAGAAATGACGATTTTCTGCTATATTTCGCCTGTGGAGCATCCCTCTTGATGGTCCAACAATAATCGGCCAGCATATTAGGAATCCATTTGCCTTGATATCTCTTTTCCATAGCTGAAATCTCCTGATGAAAGTGTTTCCCGTGCTCATCTTACAATGGACAAATGGACGAAAAAAGTTTATTAAAAAATAATTATTTAAATCCATTAATTGAAATTGAAATAAAAATAAAACTGTGGGTGATGGAGAAATTCAGAATACATATTTGAAAACACAATGAAAAACACTGTATTAAGTACAACTATTGGTACTTACGAGACAAAAATCATGTTGACCAGTGTTATCTAAAATATATATATATCTTGATTTTTTTTTAAATCCGTTAAAATGAAGTAAAAATTTGATCTCAAAGTAACCTAAAATCACCACATATGCAATGTTTTCATTTTGAGAATTTCCATCATCATTGAGGGTTTCTCCAACCAACTTAGTAATTAACACGTGTTTTAAGAAAATGCATAAATCACTTACGGACTTACAAATTAACACAGGTCAACATGATTTTTGTCCCATGAGTACCAATAGGTTGTACTTAATGCAGTTTTTTTTATCGGGTTTTCAAATATGTATTCGGAATTTCTCCATCACCCATAGTTTTATTTTTATTTCAATTTCAATTAATGGATTTAAATAATTATTTAGTTAATAAACGTTTTGTCGGTCCATTTGTCCATTGTAAAATAAAACCAAATGAGCTAACTCCGGAAATTTCAGCTATGGAAAAGAAGATATCAAGGCAAACGGAATCCTAATATGCTGGCCGATTATTGTTGGACCATCAAGAAGGATGCCTCCACAGACGAAATATAGCAGAAAATCGTCATTTCTTACTTTCTAGGTGAGTCCGAAAGTCCGAATATTGTGTAGTTACGAATGTAGAAAATATTAAAGTGTTTGAAATTATAAATGCTTGTCTCGGAAAGCTTGCGTGATGGAGAAAAACCGATATCATATTTGAATTCAGGAGAAGAAATACTATCAGAATCACGTGCTTTTCTTTCTGAGACAAAAAAAAGTTTATTTTTAGTTGCTTATTATATCTGGTTTCCTATAATTACCAACAAGACTCATTGGTATGAAGTCTCCTCCATTCCCCTGCCTGTTCATCCTCTATGTGTCCAATTTTTCTCCTAAGAACTTGATTCTCAAATACTCGTAAATCATTTCTCCTCCCTAAATAAGATTCATGTTTCCATTGCATTTAATAAATAGGAGGAATATAACACAGTTTTCTAAAGAAATGAAGACTATAAAGAAGAAAGGCAATAATATCTTCAAACTTACGGACGAATAATTAAATATAGGAACGACTGGAAAGAACATATTGATACAATGCCAGAAGGAAGATTTCCAAAATTATTGCTAAATTATTAAACCGCACGGAAGGAGAAATGTTGGGCGCCCATACAGAAGATGGTCTGAACAATTTTTAACAATTCTAGCTTTAATGAAACCGGAACGAGCCAACAGGCTTAATCCCTGCATGATGATGATGATGATGATGATATATTTTCACTTTTACTTTCTTGAGAGAATTTGGGACGACAAGAGTCCCTGTAAAATCCCATGCATTTCTAGAATTGGACCTATGTTTAATTTCATTGTGCATCTCATTGCTATTTGTAATTATTATTCCCTAGCTACTTGAATTTCAGCCTCTTCTTCAATTTTTGGTCGGTACGATGTGTCCAATAACAAAGCCCTTACATTGCTCTTTTTTTTTTGCTTTCCATCTCGCCTGTAGTACTTTTCTTGTACCTAACATTGATCTTAAGAAGTCACAACTGCCGCACCCACACCCCAATCACTTAAAAATTTTCGGCGAAGTGTGCTTTTAAATAATTCGCTCAAACAGCCTGGAAGATCGTCGGATTGTTCGTTTGTTGTAACTTTTTTGTAAATGTTTATCTAGAAAAGCATTTATGTTTGCGACATTAACCCCCCCCCAAAGGTGTTAATCACCAGTCTTTGCGGATTGCCGAATCACTGGTTTGTCAGGCGAATACAAGGTTTGCAGCTCTTACATATTATTGCACTTGCTACCGGAAGAGATTTCTTCGGTGGGACGGACCCGTGGCTCGTACGATCGCTATAACGATCATAGCATCGGTGGTTGAAGACAATCCGGTCATATGTATTTTAAAGTTCTTGCAGTAGGAAGTAGTTTTAGTAAACTAAATAAATTTTATTATTATTGTTTATATTATTTATTATATATGAAGACCTGGAGTTTATGTTCAGAAAATTAATGGACGAATACAATAACTGCGGTTTTTTGAAAATAAATTTGGATAAAACATTTTGTATATGGGATGTGGAGCCGAAACCGAAGATTTGATATTAGAAGATGAAAAGGGGGTATATTAGAGGATGTGAAATTTTTCGAATTTGTATCTGGGAGTAAAATTAGATTAAAGAGGATAAACAAGAAAAGTGATATTAAGAACAGAAGAAATAAGGTAGAGCAATAATTAACAGCAATGATGAATGGAGTCTTATGGAACAGACATATAACACGGAAAAATAAGTTACAATATATAATTCCATAGTGAGAAGTACTGTCACATATGGAGCTGATGTTTGGAATTCAACACAAACTTAGAACAAAAAACTTATGTCGATGAAAATGGAGTTCTTGAGGAGAGCAGCAAGATATTCAAAATTAGACAAAATAAGAAAATACTGTCATAAGAGAAAAAATGAATATTGGTTATTCAGTAGTAGATTATATAACGGTATAAGCAATTACATTGGTATGGACACGTAGACGAATGCACAAGAAGAAAGATTACCCAGGAAAACATTGGAATGGTGTCCACCTGGAAATAAGGAGGAGAGGAAGACCTCGAAAAATCGTGGATGCAGGAAATAAGAACTGGAATGAGAGCAAGAGGACTGGAGGACATGGATTGGATGGAGAGAGACGAGTGGAGAAGAAAAAAAAAAACTTTAGGCACAGAAACATGTGTAAACATTAAAATTTCTGTAATATAAATAAAAATTTAGTATATTATTGATATTATTATAAAATGTAAACTAATGGTGCGATAAATGGTATCTTATTATTATTATTTATTTATACGTCATTTTTTTATTTAAAACTAGCTGATTACCCGGCGTTGTCCGGGAATCCACTTATCCCGATCTTCTTGGGATGAATGAACTGAAAGACGACAAAATGGTTATTGTGAGTTTTCCGTAAAGATGGACATATGCTGTCACGGACTATTTTGTAGAGAATTTTTTTAGATATTCAATTTCGTTTACATTTAACTTTGGTTGTATTTTGTTAGGTTTTTAGGAGCAGAGTGTCATTTAAGTGTTCCAAAAGTTCCGAAAAACACGTTTGTTTTTACTACAAGGGTTGATTTATTTAAGGGCGAAGGGGTAGAGTATTACAACTCTCCTATAGCCTAAAACCTTCCCGGGAAACTCTGAACATTTTATAAAAAGCCCAATCGGATGGATGGATTAGCAATGTATAAAGGATAGGCAAGACATTCATACATTAATTTTAAGTATATAGAATAGAATATGGAATTTATTGCCTTTTTTTTTTCAGAATAAAGAAAATACATATGCATTTACATTGCGCACGGGCCTGCTTGGCCGTACGTGCATTATTTTTCCATGAATAAAAAAATAAAACTAATAATATAAACAATACCTACAAATACACCTGTATCAAAAAAAAACAATAACAGGCTACATATATGTAAAATATATGTCTGCACTAAATCACAATAATACATATCTACATTCATCCACATTCCGTACATTAATATTAAAAAAAAATGCTAGAAAACAAATTAGAAAAAAAAAAGCACACACACATACACCCACACACCCCCACACACATATACAAACCGCACGCTCATACCCCCCTCCCCCCGTCCCTGCAGACATTAAGTGCACTATCAGACTATTCAACTTATCAGACCTACTTATTATATAACATGATTAAAGATCGAAAAACAAAGACCATATTGAGATTCTTCTTATTGTTAATACATATATCCTTAAGCTACAATTTTGTTATATCTCAATTTTCTTACTGTACCCAAAAATTTGCATGTTTTGATTCACTCTCGATCCGTCCTAAAAGATCCCAACACGCCACTCTCCCTCGATCCGACCTGAGAAATCTCTCCGGCAGCATCTGTAATCTAAGTTGTTCTGTCTCTCTACAGAATGCTATAATATGCTGCCAGTTTTCATGGTCATCGCATAGTGGGCATAGTTTAATGCCTTCATCATTTGTTATATGTTAAACAGAACTAAATGGAAAAGTAAATCAACAGTTATTATTTAAATTGAGTGCCCAATTATATCTATCTTGGGTTTTTACAGCTGCTGCCCGTCTTTCCTATCAAACCTCCAAAGCCTACGATCTTGGCATCGTTCAATGCTTAGCCCTCTTGCTTGCTTTACTGTCTTCATGTTTCCTTCCGTGTTTAACTTTGGTCTCCCTCTTTTCTTCTTTCTGGTCGGTTGCCATTGATATTATAGTTGCTTCGGCCACATACTCTCATCTTCCATTCTTAAAACATGTCCTAACCACTTTAATTCCTTCTCTCTCAATTCTTTCAATTATGTTTTTATCTGCTTCCATTATATTTCTAATTTCCTTTCAAAAAACGTTAAACTGAAAATATATAAAACTATTATTCTACCAGTTATATTATATGGGTGCGAAACATGGACTCTTACTTTAAGGGAGGAAAGGAGATTACAGGTATTTGAGAATAAAGTACTTAGGAAATTTTTTGGACCAAAGAGAGATGAACAGACAGGTGAATGGAGAAGACTACATAACAGTGAACTACATGGTCTTTATAGGAAGCCAGATATAATAACAGTTAAGTCTCGTAGACTGCGATGGGCAGGACATGTTGCACGTATGGGGAATGAAAGACTTGCATGGAAGCTTCTTGTAGGAAAGCCAGAGGGAAAACGCCCAGTTGGTAGACCAAGAATGAGGTGGGAGAATAACATTAACTATGATTTGAGGGAAGTAGATTATACAGGGAATGATTGGAAAGCATTAGCTCAGGATAGGGATGTATGGAGAGCTTATGTCCGCGCGGCCATGAACCTACGGGTTCGATAGTGCCAGTGAGTAAGTAAGTAAGTATGACATGTTCTAATTTTGACTTTCTGGCACTTCTGTGTAAATAATCCATTTCTAGAGCTATTAGTCTATTCTTGTAGTACTTATTGATTGTCCATACCTCACTTCCATACATTACAACAGATTCCACCATGTTTTAACAATATATTTTTTTTTGTGTCTTTCCAAATATGCTTATCCCACCATATGGAATTTAACGATGATATTATTTTGATATTCAATTCAATTCTATGTTTCATGTTCTCTTTGCGTATAACTTCAATGTTATCCATAATTATTCCCAAATTATATAATTTGTATAATTCGTTTTCACTGCAGGCCGAAGCTTTTATGTAACCTGGAATTAGAATTTCTCATCTACAGGGCTATTCAGAAAGAAGGAACAGACTTCAAACATTTATTTCTTCCAAACTACAAACAATAGGAACACAATTCCAACATTCCTGGAAAGAGAAAAGTTCAAATTTCACACTTTTATGCATTCAATATTCAGAAGATAATCTGCAGAAAGGTCTGTATGAACTTAACAATTACAGAAGAATATGGATTGAAGATATCTACAGAAAAGACAAAAATTATGGCATTTCAAGGTGTAGATCCTGTCAGAAGTAAAATTGTACTGGACAATAAAATTTTGGAGCAGGTGAATAATTTTACATATCTAGGATGCAATATCTCATATGAAGAAGAAAAGGATTGTAAATGCAAAAATATATAAATTTTTAAGAATTTTAGGGTTAATAAATTCTATCTTCAAGCCACAGTTAGTCCAAAAAACATTCAAGACTAAAAGTGTATAAAACACTGGCTCTTCCAACTCTTTTGTATTGGTAGCGAAGTATGGACGTTGAAACAGAAGGATATACAGAGACTTAGATCTGCTGAAATGAGATACCTTCGGAGGACATGCAGGCTACACACTACTAGATCACAAAAAAATGAAGACATCTTAGAAGAATTACACATGGAATCTTTAGAAAACAAAATTTCTGATTATAAGTCAAGATGGATGCAACATGTTCATCGAATGGAAGATCACAGAATACCCAAGCAAATGTTAAGATATCAACTGCAGGAAGAAGAAGACCAGGACGTCTACTCAAAAGACTTTTGGATGGTGTTTTTCTTGAGGCCGAAACAGGTCAACAAATGGCCTAAATTCGTGAATGTACTATGATGATGATGAATATGAGCACCATGTGTTACACGACAATAATCAAAACGGTGGCTCATTTCTTGCCACACTCAAATCAGCTGGTCTCTAGTTATCGAATTCACACCTTCAGAAATTCGATGTCGCAGATTTTCAAGTGTCATTCATAAGAGGGGGGGAAACACGGTCTTTTACGTAACCCCACACATAAAAATCACACAGGGTTAGGTCTGGTGACCTGGGAGACCACCGGTAATGAAGTTGATCTTCTGCTCCTCCTCTTCCAATCCAACGTCCTGTTGTGTCGTTATTTTAATGCAAACAATCAACATGATAAGCAACAGCGCCAATGCGGCCGTGATCGGAACTTCAAACTTTTCTCTTTCCAGGAAAGTTAGAATTGTGTTTTTTTTTCTAGTTTGAAAGATATAACTGATAGAAGTCTGTTCCTTCTTTTTGTGTAGCCCTTTATATCGAAGTAAGTATATTTTCCTTAAACCTGCAAAATGGGGTCATACATTCTACTTGCTGATGAATTTGCTTTTTATGGAGTTCCTGCATGACCAACTTAATTGAAGTGGAATGTCCCGGAGAAGATATTTTGAAACAGAGTATAGTTTGAAATGAAAGAGAAAGTTCGGGTGTACATACACGTGTGAGGGAAAGCTGTGCCCTGTCCTTGGGAACAGGTGGAACAATTCACCCCACACCACGGGTTCGTAATGCGTGGCCCGCGGCACATTTATCTATAACACATAACTTCAATATACTTGTTACTCTGGTAACTCCCGAATACTTTCTCCTGCCCTTCAGTATTTCCTGTTATCCTTTAACGTCATATAATCACGTGACATGTCACCCAGTTCATTAAACCCTTAGTTAACCAAATTTGGCTTTTAGAGGACGACAGGTGAAATTTCTATTTTTTTACAGTTTAATGTCCGAAAATACGATCACATTTTTGCATTTTTCCACTAATTGTCATGGCTACATCTTAAAGAAACAAAATAGTGTCTAGTTCTCTTATTTAAGATCCTACATACCTCGATTCCCAATTATTTATCATCTCGTTTCCAGTATCTGTCCTCAAACCATAACTTAAACACAAGATCACAACATAGTCTCTTGCTTAATATACCGCACCATAGGACATCACATCACTCCATGTCATATACCATCTTCACTTCTCGCAACTGGAATTCCCTACCACAAGAAATAAGGGGCTGCCGGACATTGGCAACTTTTAAAAGAAATCTAAATTTATATTTGCTCTAACCTCGACTTCATCATTACCCAGTGTAAGGTATATATATATATATATATATATATATATATATATATATATATATTTCTCGTATAATGTATATATATATATATATATATATATATATATATATATATATATATATGGAATGATAAGAAAAATAAATGCCTGGACGGGATTCGAACCCGGATCTCTGAGTCTGTACCTCAGTGTGATATCCATTACTACCAGGCGAATCCAATTCAAACACTTATTTTTCTTATATATGTATTATACTCTCCATTATTACTAGATGTCGCGAGAACTCGGTCTTCACCGCCATCTAGCAGCTGACTATATCAAGTAAGCAAATTAAAGAGAATATTTTTACCTTATAGCAGTGACGCTTTATAGATGTTATAATTAAATGTTTAACATTGAGCAATGCAAGCTTAATATGGAATGATAAGAAAAATATTCTCTTTAATTTGCTTACTTGATATAGTCAACTGCTAGATGGCGGTGAAGACCGAGTTCTCGCGACATCTAGTAATAATGGAGAGTATAATACATATATAAGAAAAATAAGTGTTAGAATTGGATTCGCCTGGTAGTGTAATGGATATCACACTGAGGTACAGACTCAGAGATCCGGGTTCGAATCCCGTCCAGGCATTTATTTTTCTTATCATTCCATATTAAGCTTGCATTGCTCAATGTTAAACATTTAATTATAACATATATATATATTAACATTATTATTATTATTATTATTATTATTATTATTTTAATTATTATCACAGGTATTGTTGTTGTTATTATCATTGTATAAAATGTTGTTTGTGCATGAAATTTCCGTTGCAACATTTAATATATTTTTAATTCTTTATAATTAGTATAGAGTATATCTATACTGTCAAATATTTACTTATAATTTGTGCTGGTTGAGTGGAAAGAGAAGGCCTTATGGCCTTAACTTCGAATCCCTAGGTTCATGGCCGCGCGGACATAAGCTCTTCGCACATCCCTATCCTGAGTTAATGCTTTCCAATCATCCCCTGTATAATCTACTTCCCTCAAATCATGGATAAAGTTATTCTTCCACCTCATTCTTCGTCTAACAACTGGGCGTTTTCTGTCTGTTTTTCCTACAAGAAGCTTCCATGCAAGTCTTTCATTCCCCATTCGTGCCACATGTCCTGTGTATCGCAATCTACGACACTTAACTGTTCTTATTATATCTGGCTTCCTATAAAGACCATGTAGTTCATTGTTATGTAGTCTTCTCCATTCACCTGTCTGTTCATCTCGTTTTGAATAAAAAAAATTCCTAAGAACTTTATTCTCAAATACTGGTCAAATCTCCTTTCCCCTGTCCCGTGATCTCGCTTAATGCGTAAAATTCGCTGTGTAATTCGAATAGCACTAGCAACATAAATATTTTTTTGTTTTTATTATCTTCAATTCGGGCCAGGTTGTCATCTCAGCATTTCTTTTGTTTTCTGCCTGACATTGGGCTTAATTGTAACCCACTTCTGAAGTTGGGGCGCCTGGAAGGCGGGGTTACATTACACCGATGACATGCATCCATAGTAATTCTGCCCGAGGGCAGGTCTTTCACTGCAATCATAGCATTTTCAGGCTAAACTTCGCAGCTTTACTAGGGAATTGTAGGTGTGGTAGCTTCCCGTTGCTTTCCACGCCTGTGAAGGATGATGATGATGATGATGATAAGGATGATGATGATGGCCATATGATTTCGGGGACAGTTTGGGCCTTAAATTTTTCCTGACATTTGTCTAACAGGTGAGGAAAAACCCCGATAAAAACCTCACCCACAAAAACTGTCCCGACCGGGCCCGCTGCGTGACAAGGCAGCACGCTACCTCGAGACCAGAGCGGTGGACCCCGATGATATGATGGATGATAAACGACAATGAAGCACCAGGAGAGTTCTTAACCTAAATTCCAGACCATGGACAACCAGAGAAATTATTCCTTTTCAGTAAAAATGCCTGTGGTTTGACCGGGAATCGAACCCTGGACCTTGTGAACACTAGTCAGAAACGCAGACCACTAGCCCATGAGGCTGGTACGATAGAGGGATGCTAGACTTTTACACATACTTACTTACTCACTGGCACTATCGAACCCGTAGGTTCATGGCCGCACGGACATAAGCTCTCCATACATCCCTATCCTGAGCTAATGCTTTCCAATCATTCCCTGTATAATCTACTTCCCTCAAATCATAGTTAATGTTGTTCTCCCACCTCATTCTTGGTCTACCAACTGGGCGTTTTCCTTCTGGCTTTCCTACAAGAAGTTTCCATGCACGTCTTTCATTCCCCATACGCGCAACATGTCCTGCCCATCGCAGTCTACGGGACTTAACTGTTCTTATTATATCTGGCTTCCTATAAAGACCATGTAGTTCATTGTTATGTAGTCTTCTCCATTCACCTGTCTGTTCATCTCTCTTTGGTCCAAAAATTTTCCTAAGAACTTTATTCTCAAATACTCGTAATCTCCTTTCCTCCCTTAAAGTAAGAGTCCATGTTTCGCACCCATATAATATAACTGGTAGAATAATAGTTTTATATATTTTCAGCTTAACGTTTTTTGAAAGGAGTTGGGACATCAAAAGTCTCTGCAATGCATAATAGCACGCATTTCCAGAATTGAGCCTATGTTTAATTTCTTTGTGCATCTCATTCCTATTTGTGATTATTGTTCCTAGGTATTTGAATTCAGCCAATTCCTCAAAATTTCCCTCATTTGTCATTAGTTGTCCATTTCCATTATATAATGTATTTCTACGTGTGACCATATATTTAGTTTTACTGATATTTACTTCCAGTCCTAATTTCTTAGTGTTACTCAATAGTGTGTGCGTGTTGGCCTTTAGTATCTCCTCGCTATCGGCCAGTAGTACTACATCATCAGAGACTTTTACACATTCGTTGAAAAATGATGCCTTTGTCTATCGAATCTGACGTAATCATTTTTACCTCATACGTAAAACAGTCTTCACACCTAGCTTTGTAGATGAGCGGTGTGTGACGCTATACAATCTAACAACGTTATTTGTTAATTGCTGTTGAATCTTTGAATGTAGTTTCTAGCCGATGACGTCACTCCTGCATTTCAACATATTTATGGATATCTCGCATCATAACCATGACATAAAGCTGTAATGATCTAATCAATATTTGACACGTATCGTAAGCAGCAACATGTCCAACTCGTGAAAGGATTTAAGTTTTTTACACATTTCTTATTAGTTGCAGGTATAAATATATGGTCACATGTAGAAATGCAATATATAGTGCAAATGGACAGCTAATGAGAAATGAGGGAAATTTTGAGGCAGTGGCTGAATTCAAATACCTAGGAACAATAATTACAAATAGGAATGAGATGCACAAAGAAATTAAACATAGGCTCAATTCTGGAAATGCGTGCTATTATGCATTGCAGAGACTCTTGATGTCCCAACTCCTTTCAAAAAACGTTAAACTGAAAATATATAAAACAATTATTCTACCAGTTATATTATATGGGTGCGAAACATGGACTCTTACTTTAAGGGAGGAAAGGAGATTACGAGTATTTGAGAATAAAGTTCTTAGGAAAATTTTTGGACCAAAGAGAGATGAACAGACAGTGAATGGAGAAGATTACAATCAATGAACTACATGGTCTTTATAGGAAGCCAGATATAATAAGAACAGTTAAGTCTCGTAGACTGCGATGGGCAGGACATGTTGCACGTATGGGGAACGAAAGACGTGCATGGAAGCTTCTTGTAGGAAATCCCAGTTGGTAGACCAAGAATGAGGTGGGAGAATAACATTTACTATGATTTGAGGGAAGTAGATTATACAGGGAATGATTGGAAAACATTATCTCAGGATAAGGATGTATGGAGAGCGTATGTCCGCGCGGCCATGAACCTACGGGTTCGATAGTGCCAGTGAATAAGTAAGTAAATATATGTAAACAGACCCGGCCGGGGTCGATGGATTTTTTTAGGACGGAAAAATCCAAGGAGCAAGTCCTTCGGGAGGGACTTTAAGCCGTGGGTCCCGATTCTGAAGATTTTCAGGCTCGTAGAAGATCCTTAAGCCTGAATAAAGAGGCCTCTAAGCAAAATTTACCGACACCAAAGTTCTAGCAATACCATAGTTTACTGTTAGATGTCTCATCGGGTCGGTGTGTTGACCGCATGCCATCTACGACATCTATGAGCAAATGAGATTAAAAAATTAATTTGGTCTAGTGACTCCTGACAAAGGATAGGCTGTGGCTCAACAATGGCCTACGTCATTATAGATATATACTGAGTTTCGTTGTGAAACATCGAAAATTGTGCCTGCTAGAGCGATTTTTAAATCTTCACTTCAGGTGAATTACTACACCTAATGGTTTTAGAGGGTCCAATTGTGAATCTAAACCATCCAGGGACCCATTCAAACACCACAAAAAATCATCAAAATCGTTCCAGTATTTTATGAGGAGTTCAGTGACAAACACGTACAAAAGAATTATATATATATATATATATATATATATATGTTATAATTAAATCTTTAACATTGAGCAATGCAAGCTTAATATGGTATGATAAGAAAATAAATGCCTGGACGGGATTCGAACCCGGATCTCTGAGTCTGTACCTCAGCGTGATATCCATTACACTACCAGGCGAATCCAATTCAAACACTTATTTTTCTTATATATGTATTATAGTCTTCATTATTACTAGTTGTCGCGAGAACACTGTTTCACTGCCATCTAGTAGCTGACTATATCAAGTAAGCAAATTAAAGAGAATATTTATTTTACTTTATAGCAGTGACGCTTTATCGATGTTATAATTAAATCTTTAACATTGAGCAATGCAAGCTTAATATGGTATGATAAGAAAAATAAATGCCTGGACGGGATCGAATCCCGTCCAGCCATTTATTTTTCTTATCATACCACATATATATATATATATATATATATATATATATGTGTGTGTGTGTGTGTGTGTGTGTCCACCGCTGTGGTCTCGAGGTACCGTGCTGCCTTGTCACCCAGCTGGTCCGGGTACGATTCCCTGTTGTCTAATAATTAATTTGTTTCTATTTATTTAAATTTATGCTATGTCATTAATAATTTTTTCTCGTTTTTTTATATATCTTGTACATATTACACATTAAATTCGTTAAATTTAGAGTAAATCAAAATACATTATAAATATTAATTGTATTGTATTCATAACGTAATTGTTTATATATTGTAATTTAGACGTAAGACTATTTTTTTATTTTTTAAAACCTGGTTGAGTGGCAGACAAGGCTTTAAGGTCTTAACTCTGCCAGGTAAAATAAAGCTATATTATTATTATTATTATTATTATTTATATATTATTATTATTATTATTATTATTATTATTATTCCCTGTCGGAACAGGCTTTTCGGTGAGGTTTTTTTCGGGGTTTTTCCTAACCAGTAAGACAAATGTCAAGAAGCTTAGGGCCCAACGGTCCCCGAACAATCATCCGGCCATCATCATCCATATCATTATCATCCTTCATCGGTGTGGAAAGCAACGTTCTACCACACCTACAATTCCCTAGTAAAGCTGCAAGCATAGCATGAAAATTCTATGATTGTAGTGAAAGACCTGCTCTCGAGGAGAATTACTATGGATCGATATATATTTTTGTTTCCTCCTGGCGCGACAGGCCTAGAAGACCCTTAGCCTACCAGCCGGTTGCTGGCCTCACATCCACATGTGTCAATCACAGAGGTAGATAATCATCTAGCCAGTGTAGGGGTGACATGTGGTCAGCATGTTGAGTCCCCTAGCCGTTGTAGCTGGTTTTGTCAACCTATTTATTGTAGCTATCCAAATGCCTTGCGATGCTGGATGGGCACCGGTCTTATACTGACCGAAATACCATGAGAAAAATTTCTATCCCCATGGAGGATCGAACCACTCCCGTAGCTCTTTGCCAAGGCTTCCTGCCTTAACTACTCGGCTACGGCGCGGGACTATATATATATATATATATATATATATACACACACATATATAGATACCGCGGACCACATTTTACAAACTCTTACATCAAGCTTGAGCGGAGTTTTGGCTTTCACTAGTCTGGCTGTGCGTGAAGCCTACAGGGCCAGGGGCAGGCGCAGTGGAGCGAAGTGTGTCAAGGGCACGCGCACCAGAGCTGCGTCTCCATTGGCTAACAATTCTCCTTGAAATTGAATCAAAACTTTCGATTTCACATCTTTATTTTAAATTTTTTGTCTTTTAATTTCATTCCTCGAAGCGAATAAAAAAAAAGAGAGGAAAAAAACCTTAGAAACCGTTTCCATAGTAACGGGCGAATTCATTAATTTCGTCTTTACCGTCTGCAGTTTTGTATCTTATTCGCAAATACAATTTTTACAAATGTATTTTTAAATTCTATCCACCGCTCTGGTCTGGTCTCGAGGTAGCGTGCTGCCTTGTCACGCAACGGGCCCGAATTCGAATCCCGGTCGGGACAAGTTTCCTGGGTGAGGTTTTCTTGGGGTTTTTCCTCACCTATAAGACAAATGTCAGGAAAATTTAAGGTCAAAACGGTCGCGAACATTATTTGGCCATTATCATCATCATCATTAACATATCAAATTTAGGATTAAGGCCTCTCCTGCCGCATCAATCATATATCGGGGCAGCCCCAACCTCAGAAGTGGGTTACAATAACGCCGTGCCAGGATAGAATAACAGAATGTCGAAATGACAGCGAGATGGCATTAAAAAAATCAAATACTAGATATTTAATTTATTTGCCTCTAGTACCGAGAGTCCCGGGTTCAAACCTGGCCGGGAACGATGCATTTTTTTATGGAAAATTAAAAGAACGAGACCTCCCCGGACAGACTTGTAAACTGTTAGTCCTAATCTTGAAGGTCTTAATAATAATAATAATAATAATAATAATAATAATAATAATAATATTTTTTATTATTCCGGCTTTTACAATGAATATACATTTTTCCGGTACCCATGTTCACAGTTAACTACACATTTGTTTCAACACATTTTTCCATTCTTGTCTGTTCATCTATATATCTTCTTCTATTCCCCATTCCCTCTTAGTTTCATTGATTCCCTGAATCCACGTAATATTTGGTCTACCCTTCTTTTTTTCTTCCCTGTGGTTCCCAATCCATGATTATCTTAGGTAGTCTTCCTTCTTCCATCCTTCTAATGTGTCCGCACCAATTTAATTGTTTCTTCTTTATAAATACATTTTGTAAATACATTTAAAAAAGTTTCAAATTGCAATTGAAGCTTACATACTATAAAGTAGAAATTTAGTAAAAATGGTTTCTTAAAATTGAAACTGATCCTCTAATGGCAGCGATGGCAATTTTAGAAAGATACACCCTGTCCAAATCTAAAGAATTCCAAAATTTGGCTAAGAATCCTGGTATAATGGGGCACGCCGTAGCGTAGTGGTTAAGGCACTGAGCTACAAGCCGGAGGGTCGAGGGTTCAAGTCCCATTGGGGTCAGGATTTTTAAACTGACCCAAACCCTCTGGCGGCACTATGGCCCTGGGGTCGACTCAGCCTCTAACGGAAATGAGTACCGGACGCTTGTCCTGGGGGTTAAAGGCGGCCGTCACGCAGGGCTGACAACCCTGCTGACATAAAGTGTCGATTGTTTTAGAAAAAGTGGGAGCCTTAACCATCTACTACCCCAAGGGCCTCCGGGCCTGTTGTGGGATCACTTTACTTTTTTACTTGTATAGTACCTCTTGCCCCGATCATCAATTCTGTGACAGTTATACTATCTAATTAGTATTTATCTTTGTAATAGTCAATTGTTGGCTCATATATGGCTTTCTTTTCACAGTCAACTTCCTCAGGTTGGCCACTATTGAGTCCACAAAATGGATTGTATTGCAGAATTACTTATTTCACAAATAGTATTAGATTATAAATTACAAATATCACTGCCGGCCGAATCCGATGGGATCGAGGACGGCGGGTTGGACACCCCTGTTTTAACTAAAATTTTAATCGGATGACGAGTGAAATTATTTTAATATTTTGACGCATTGTTGGACTGGTTTTTGAAAATCGAAATATGAAATGCCGCCGTGTGAGCCAATAGGAGACTGATAAATACTGTTGCAACCATAATTATTCCAAGAGATCACTTCCTTGTTGACATCTGGTGACAGAATATGACGACATACATAGCTGTACTTTCTCTCATAACCATATTTCATAAGACACGAGTTAAAAACAACCCTTAACACAAATAAACAGGAATGAGATGCAAAATTAAGTTTAACGTGGGCTCAATACTGGAAATGCATGTTATTATATATTACAGAGAATCTTATCGTCCCAAGTTCTATCATAAAACATTACTATGACTATATAACTCATGCCCCAGATGGGAGTCAATGGCAGTCGTTTCGCCTCGCTATTTATCGAATTCAGTTTACCAAAATAAAGAAAGTTTCTTCTTTTTAATATTATCAACAGGTCAGAGCATTATTTTGCAGTGACTGACTCTCCGACAAATACGTTGAATAAAGCAAATAATGAACAGATTCCTTCGAACTACACCTTTGATAATTCTGTGTTCAATAATTGCGTTTTTAATAAAGATTTTACTGAGTTGTTTCCTTAAAAAATCAATTAATAGCCAATAATTTTGGTTATAATATACAGTTTGATGTGTTTCATTGTTTTCTCCACTAGGGAGCATTCTTACAAATTGCGTTCCTATTTGGCAGTATATAATATGATCAAGTTGCAGTGATGAACAAAAGAAACATAACCAAACATTTCTAATTTGTTTTCAAACATCGCCGTTTACATTAAATATATAGATATTTTAAAATGACTATATTTAAATAATGGTTTTTGAGTAAACAGCTTAATTTTATTCGTTAAATAGTCCTAACAAATGCCACTCTTGATTTCTAAATTCTCTAGATAAATTGGAAATCACTCGTGGCGGCGTCACTTGTGATAAATGTACAAACTTGTTATATGTTCATTTATATTGTATGGACTCTTACTTTAAGGAGGAACAAACTATTACCTGTATATTAGAATAAAGATTTTTGTAAAATTTTGGACCAAAGAGAGATGAACAGACAGGCAAATGGAGAACACTGCTTAACAGTGAGCTGTATTGTCTCTATTGGAAACCAGATATATTATGCACAGTTAATTCTCCTCCTTTGTTGTTGTATGGAAGTGAAAATTGGATAATGAAATCAAGGGATAAAAGCAGGATACAGACTGCAGAACAGAAAGCGGGCTGTGTGGACAGTAAGGGGAAAGGATGCACGAGAGGAGCGGATTAGAATAAGGAAGTGAAACTATACGAGAAGAATTTAAAATATATAAAAGGGAGTATTAAAATCAGCGAAAATAAGAAGAAATGGGACAGAACACTTAATGAGATTATGAACACGAAAGAATACCAAAACGAACCTTCCTGTAGAATCCCAGGAGGGAACAAGAGATGTTGGCGGGGGCAACCTACACTTTAACTTCGCCGGAACAGGCTGCATAGCCTAAACTCTTTGTAGTAAGAGAAGAAGAAGTTAATTCTCCTAGACGGCAGGACATGTGCCACGAATGGGGAATAACTGATGGCATGGATTTTTTAGGAAAGCCAGAGGGAAAACCCTCGTAGGTAGGCCAATAATGAGCTGGGAGAATAACACTATTCGTGATTTGAGGGAAGTAAATTATACAGGAGATAATTGGAAAGTATTATGGCAGGATAGGGATGTATGGAGAGCTTGTATCCGCGTTGACATATATCAACGGTTTCGATAACGGCAGTGAGTCAGTTATCCAGCGGAATGAAGAGAGAGTGGAAGACAAATCGAACATGGACACAAGTAGTAATCAGAAAAATGGAGGAATGAGGCTTGAAGGAAGATGCATGGAAAAAATAGAGAGGAATGGAAATGGCTATAGAATAATTAAATTGGCACAGTAAGATGTTAAAGACATTGTAAAACTGAGAAGAATAATGTATTTATTTATATACAGATTTTCAATGTTTACACATCTTCCTTGGCCTAAAGTTTTCTCCAGCCGTCTCTATCCAACCACTCCATGTCCTCCAGTCCGCTTGTCCTCATTCCAGTTCTTATTTCTTGCATCCACGAGTTTCGAGGCCTTCTTTTCTTTTTTTTTTTTTCAGGTGGACACCATTCCAATGTTTTTTTATGAGTAACCTATCTTCTTGCATTCGTCATACCTGCCCACAACAATTTAACTGCTTATATCTAAAATAATCTACAATTGGATATTTAATATTAATTTTTTTTTTTGTCAATGACTTTAATTTCAAACATTTTGCTTCTCTCCTCAAGAAATCCATTTCCATCAACATATGTTTTTGTTTTAATAATAATGATTTTATTTTATATACATATATTCAGTGTTTACACGTATTTATGTGCCAAGTTTTCTTTTTCTTCTCCACTCTTCTCTATCCATTCACTCCATTTCCTCCAGATCTCTTCTTCTCATTCCAGTTCTTATTTCTTATATCCACGAGTTTCGAGATCTTCCTTTCCTTCTTCTTCCAGGTGGACACCATTCCAATGTTCTTTTGGGTAACCTTTCTTCTTGCATTTGTCGTACATGTCCATACCACCACAATAATAATAATAATAATAATAATAATAATAATAATAATAATAAATAATAATAACTAACTAAAACTAACTCACTGGCACTATCGAACCCCATAGGTCATTGCCGTGCGGACATAAGTTCTCCATACATCCCTATCCTGAGCTAAATGTCTTCCAATCATTCCCTGTATAATCCACTTCTCTGAAATCATAATTAATGTTATTCTTGGTCTACCAACTGGGCGTTTTCCCTCTGGTTGTCCTATAAGAAGCTTCCATGCACGTCTTTCATTCCCATTCATGCCACATGTCCTGCCCATCGCAGGCTACGAGACTTAACTGTTCTTATTATATCTGACCATGTAGTTCAGTTATGAAGTCTTCTCCATTCACCTGTCTGTTCATCACTCTTTGGTCCAAAAATTTTCCTAAGAACTTTATTCTCAAATACTCGTAATCTCCTTTCCTCCCTTAAAGTAAGAGTCCATGTTTCGCATCCATATAATATAACTGGTATAATAATAATAACAATAATAATAATAATAATAAATAATATTTATTATTAATATTTTGTCGCCATCATTTAATCTTATGTTCCAGTTATGTTAAAGAAAGTTTAAAAATGACGGCCGCTAGAGTCGTCTTTAAGTTAAGGAATTCAGGCAATCCCCCCACTTTTAATGGTCGGTTTGCAGTCTATTTCTCTTAGCACATGTACACAAATTTCTCACAAAACAGAATGTTGTATCCAATTTGGTGTCAAATTACTATGTATTAGATAGTCACGTGTTTTTATTGTTACTTTTGCTTTCACCTCCCTCTTGCAGCAGAAGCAGTAATTACAGAACAAAACACAGTCGTGTCTAAGTTGTTATGGCAACGAGCTGAAAATGTCCGCTCAGTTGTTTGGTATGTAAATGTCGCAATATCACCATTCAATTGTTTCCTATTCGTCTCTAAGAACGATTTCCTCTCTTAACAGCCCACATTAACCTTATTTAAGTTTATTTATAAAAGCAGAAAAGTGACGTAAGCTACTGTAACAATCACCATTGCCTTCTTCCGAAACGTTAAACCTTATTTTGTTATGACCAGAGATCGGAAGTTTAGGCATAATAAATCCTTAAAATAGGCAGGCAAAAAATACATTATAAATAGCTAAAATAGGCAATTAAGGCAATTAACATCCCTCAAGGGTCCTCATCTAGGGGGTATGTGGATGGCGACCACAAGGTGCCCAAGCTGAGCAAAACATTTCTTCCACTTACTCGTACTTCTGTTTTGCACTCTTTTAACTTTACTATCTCTTGGTTAACTCTTGTTTTTTTCGACCCTGGCGCTATTAGGGCGTCCGAGAGCTAGGGAGTCTTTCCTTTCTTCCATTTCTTCATCATCATCATCTGCTTTCATGGATTCATCTCTTTCCAGGTCTGCCCACATCTCGGGTGCCTTTAGGTTTGTATTTTGTTATTTGTTTTGGATATCTATCTTCATTCATTCTGTCTATGTGTTGCTTCCATTTTTGTCTATATGTATCTATTTTATCAGTTATTGCAAATATTTCAAGTTCCTGTCTTATTTGTGTGTTCTTGATTCTGTCTGCCTTAGTGCACCTTTAACAGATCTCAAAAAATCATTTCTGCCGCCGTTATCCTACTTAGATCTTGTTTTTTATGTATCCAGGCTTCTGATCCATAGAGCAGTACCGGTACTGCCAACATTTTATAAAATATCCGGCTTTTCTTCTGCTGAAGTTTATGAGTAAGTTATTTTTCACTAGTACAGGTTACCAGCCTGTAGCCAAACCCCTCTTCCTGGAGGGCAGGAAACTGGAATTTCGGAGCGTTCGTCTCCTAGAGAAGTTGCCTTCACTACGGCTTTGGGGACTTCTCTTCTCCCCACGTAACCCTGTGGACGGGGCCCTACCCAGGTTCTACCCACTGGGCGAGTGGGACCTGGAGCTCACAAAAGGGCAGGGGCGGCAACTCCCTGGAGTGGACCTCTATCAAGGGTTCCACTCTGTTACCCTATCTTCCATTTCTTCTTTCCTTTATTTTCTTTTCTTCTCCAGAAAAGCCTGACCAGAGGCTATAAGATGGCAGCCCCATCACTGGTCTTGCCTTCCTTGGCCAGGAACCAATCGAAGGGACTATTATTATGCTTTCAAGTCTTATACGAGAATTTCCCAGAAGATCACTTGGCCGTCCTATGAAACGCTGGAGGGAAAATGTTCTATAGGATCGTAACAGGCCTTGGCCTAATATTTGGAAGGAAGAAGAAGAAGAAGAAGAAGAAAAACTTACAATTGAAGAAGTAGGATAGTCAGATCATCATTATGCCCCTCGTTGTGGCGACAATTTTGAAGAAGTAATTCTTTTCCCATGTTGTGGCAATGTTTTGAAGCAGCTAACTCTCTTCATTTCCGATGATGTTGTAACATTTTGAAGGATTGGTGTCGCAAAAAGAATTACTGGTTCAGGTTGGGTTTAATTTTCGGTAGAGCTGGATTCTCTTCTCAAGAACTTCTTAGGGATTCTATCAGATGTCATCCTGAGATGATGATGATGATAATAATAATAATCTATCTATCTATCTTGGGGTTTTTAAAGCTGCTGCCGTCTTCCCGTGCCAAACCTCCAAAGCCTAAGATCTTGGGCATCATCGATGCTTAGCCCTCTTGCTTGCATTACTGTCTTCATGTTTTCGTTCCATGTTAACCTTGGTCTCCCTCTTTTCATCTTTCTGTTCGGAAGCCATTCATATAGTTGCTTCGGCCATCGCTCATCTTCCATTCTTAAAACATGTCCTAACCACTTTAATTCCTTCTCCTCAATTCTTTCAATTATGCTTTCTTCTGCTTCCATTATGTTTCTAATTTCCTTATTTGTGACATGTTCTAATCTAGACTTTCTGGCACTTCTTCGTAAATAATCCATTTCTAGAGCTATTAGTCTATTCTTGTAGTACTTATTGATTGTCCATACCTCACTTCCATAATTGCAACAGATTCCACCAATGTTTTACCAGTATATTTTTTTGTGTCTTTCCAAATATGCTTATCCCACCATATGGAATTTAACGATGATATTATTTTGCTACTCAATTCAGTTCTATGTTTATGTTCTCTTTGCCTATACCTTCAATGTTATCCATATTTATTCCCAAATATTTAGTTTGTTTCACTTGCTTTATTTGGATTCCTTCTTCCAATATTAAATTTTCTCGTTCATTGCTATTTATTGCCAGATATTGTTGTTTTTTTTGTAAATTTACTGTGAGACCCCATGATTCATATGTGTTTTTCAACCTTTTATCATGAATTCCATATCAAATTTGTCTTGCGCTAAAACCAGTTGATCATCGGCAAATTGTAATGTCAGCAAAAATCTGTTACCTATTGGGATCCCCATACCTTTGCAGCTTTGTTTCCATTTCATTAATATGGATTCTACATAAATATTAAATAAAATTGGTGAAAGTTCACAGTTCCCTTGTTAATAAAACGGTATCGCAAAGACCAACAGTAACTTTGCATATTAAAGTTTTATTGAAATTGCTGTAGACTGTTTTTTTAAGATGTCTCAGAATATGAAGATAGTGAGGATCGTGTCCAAAAACCGGAAGTTGAAAAGTTATTTGGAAAGCGAAGACATAAGTTTTTGTGTGTCTGTGAAAGTCAGTTGTCACATGAAACCACAGGGCGCGGTGGCTTCTCTCTTCACCAAACAAATACTGTACACGGACCAATTCAATGTAGCAACACAATAACCACCTATGTCCACTCTCTTTCATGTCCCGCGCTGTGGCCCAGTGGACTAAAGCATCAAAGCTACTATGGAACGCTCATCGAGGGAAGATATCCATGGCCTACTTAAAAAAACTTGACTCTTTTCAGTGGCGGCTCGCGATCTAAATTATCATCAAGTTATTTCACTGTACTTTTTAGTACAAATTCTTTTAAAAAATCACCTAGGCGGCGACACCTGGATGGCATATGGGGTTGGAGGTCTGCCTCTCAACTGCCGGCATGGATTTAATAATAATATAATAATAATAATAATAATAATAATAATAAAGTAAAGTAAAGTGATCCCACAACAGGCCCGGAGGCCCTTGGGGTAGTAGGAGGTTCAGGCTCCCACTTTTTCTAGACAATCGGCACTTTACGTCAGCCCTGCGTGACGGCCGCCTTTACCCCCAGAACAAGTGTCTGGTACTCATTTCCGTTAGAGGCTAAGTCGACCCCAGGGCCACAGTGCCGCCAGAGGGTTTGGGTCAGTATAAAAATCCTGACCCCAACGGGACTTGAACCCTCGACCCTCCGGCTTGTAGCTCAGTGCCTGAACCACTACGCTACGGCGTGCCCCAATAATAATAATAATAATCTGTCTGTAAGCCCATGTTTCCCTTAACAGAGATTTAGGCACTCTCCCCCTACAGGGAAGAATTTGAACCATACTAATTTAGTTACACTTGTTTTCGTATAGATGCCATTTGAGTGGTCCGTGGTCAGCGTTCCGCCTCAACTGACATCTAGGAAACCAAAGTAGTATTAGGACGGGAAAATTCGGTAAATTTTGCTTAGAGGCCTTTTCATTCAGGCTTAAGGATCTTTTACGAGCCTGAAAATCTTCAGACTCGGGACCCACGGCTTAAAGTCCCTCCCGGAGGACTTGCTCCTTGGATTTTTCCGTCCTAAAAAATCCATCGACCCCGGCCGGGTTTGAACCCAATAATAATAATAATAATAATAATAATAATAATAATAATAATGCTAAGTTCCATAGACTGCGATGGACAGGACATGAGGGGCGAATGGGGAAATAAAAAAGGTGCGTGGAAGGTTCTTGTAGGAAAAGCAGAGGGAAAACGCCCAGTAGGTAGACCAAGAATGAGGTGGTGGAATAACATTAACTATGATTTGAGGGAAGCAGATTATACAGGGGATGATTGGAAAACATTAGCTCAGGATAGGGATGTATGGAGAGCTTATGTCCGCGCGGCCATGAATCTACGGGTTCGATAGTGCCAGTGAGTTAGTTAGTTAGAGTTAGTTAATGAGAAACATCTACAACCAGGAGATTGGATAAAACTCCTGGCGCGACAGGCCTACAGGGCCCTTAGCCTAGCAGCCGGCTGCTGGCTTCACATCCACATGTGTCAATCACAGAAGTAGACGATAATCAGCCAGTGTATGGGTGACATGTGGTCAGCACGTCGAGTCCCCCAGCCGTTATAGCTGGTTTTCTCAACCTGGAGCCGCTACTTATTGTAGCTACCCAAATGCATCGCGATGCTGGGTGGGCACCGGTCCCATACTGGCCGAAATACCATGAGAAAATTTCTTCCCGCATGGAGACTCGAACCAGCGCAAGTCCCGTAGCTCTGCGCCAAGGCTTCCTGCCTTAACCACTCGGCTACGGCGCGGGACAGGAGATTGGATGGACCGAGAAAATTGGCTATTAGGAATCGGACGATGTGAAAGACATTAATCAACCGATGATCTATGTATTGCTTCGTTATATTTCTGTACACAGTTTTCATATGTTGTTATTTTGGTGTGATATACTCTAGTTACGTATGTGTTGGGGTAAGACAGGGCGAGCTGTGGATATCGACAAGTGAGCAGGTGATGTCTCACTCGGCGCGATGTAACCTTGATCCAGATTCACAAATGAAGTGACGAAAGAGCTCGGATCTGGGGCACCAGCTACGTTTATATCATCGTACCGCCTTCGAGTCTCCTCACATTTGTCATTTGTTGTTCCATTTACAATTCATAACAATTGTTACCAGGTGTTGCACATATAGAGCAATTTTCAATTTGTTGTTTTTCTTCTTTTAATTGAGGGAGTTGAATTTTGTTTAATTACAGTGATTATCATTAGTGTTGAAATAGCATTGTTATTTTATTCAAATATGGAAACATCTTGATAATTTATAAACTTTTTTAGATTACAAGAAATGTCCACTATTCCGGTAAAGTGGACCCCAGAGTCCACCTTATCTTTTAGTCTATTTTAAAGTTTATTTACTCTATTAATTTGTACAGACAGGCACAAATTAATCTGACTATTTAACTCATGCCCCAAATGGACCTCAATGGCCAATCACGTTTCAATGAATTCTGTTCTACAACCAATCAGAGTCGTGTTTCACGAAATATTTATCAGTGTTATAATTACCATATTAAAGAAAGCTCCTCTTTTTTAATATTCTGAACAGGTCTGACCATTATTTTGCAGTGACTGAGCCTGCGAGAAATACGGCTACCAGATTGTATATATAGTGCATGAATGTCAACACATGCCGAGTGCGGGAGTTAATATAAAACATTTGTAGCAATTGATTATACCACCAAAAAAAGAAACCACTGTTTGCACTTTCTTAAATGTATTTTTTCCCAGGTAACAATCCAGAAAAATATAATTGTCATATTTACATCATACGACATCAGAAATGAATTAATATACAGTTTGATGTGTTTCATTTTTTCTCCACTAGAGAACATTCTTACAATATTGCGTTCCTTTGGCAATAAATAGTATGATCTGGTGTGCAGTAATAAACAAAGAGAGCAGATGAAGCGTACCTATCGCTTCTCATTTGTTTTCAAACATCGCCGTTTACTTTAAATATATAAATATTTTAAAATAACTGTAGTTAAATAATGATTTGTGAGTAAACAGATTAATTTTATTCGTTAAATAGTCCTAACAAATGCCACTCTTGATTTCCAAATTTGGAAATCACTCGTGGCATTACTTATAATAATTTGTATTATATTTTGGAACCTTGGAACGTATCCCCTACACACCCATATAAATTGCCATTCCATATTCTCGATTTCTATGTTTACGGAACATATCCCTCGCTAATAAGGAACTTTTACTGTAGGTCTATTTGAATTCAGCCACTTCTTGTCGGTTCAACCACATAAAGAGAAGATGAAAGTCATAAAATGTGTCTGGACAAACTTAGAATTTGTTGGAAGTCAGTGTAAGTACTTAGAACGAAGGATTTCATTTACATTTGGTGGAGTTGCTGAAAATAGATACACATTAAGCTCAACCATATGTTTGGATGGGTCGGGTCCCTGTGTCATTTTGAAAACAGTTGCGAAACGCTAGAGCGGGCGTCCTTGTCCAAGTAGACCAAGTGCAGTGTGTTAGCGGATAAGTGGGACGCGGGATCGATTGACTGACCTACTCATTCCCCGCGGTCCGCACTTCAAAAACCTCGCCCATCATTACGTTGCTATTGCGCCTAATTTTTTTTTTATTCTGATATAAAATTAGTGCAGATGGAAATTATGATACTAAAATTAATAAAAATATAAATTAGGCTAAATACCTTCATCATCATTATCATCATCTTAAGGCACTACCTAATTGTCACTATGGAACCCGTAGGTTCATGGCCGCACGGACATAAGCTCTCCATACATCCCTATCGTGAGCTAATGTTTTCCAATCATTCCCTGTATAATATACTTCCCTCAAATCATAGTTAATGCTATTCTCTCATCTCATTCTTGGTCTACCAACTGGGCGTTTTCCCTCTGGTTTTCCTATAAGAAGCTTCCGTACACATCCCCATTCCCCATTCGTGCCACATGTCCTGCCCATCACATGCTGGTAGACTTAACTGTTTTTATTATATCTGGCTTCCTATAGAGACTGTGTAGTTCACTGTTATGTAGTCTTCTCCATTCATCTCTTTTGTCCAAAATTTTTCCTAACTGCTTTATTCTGAAATACAGTACCCATAATCTCATTTCCTCCCTTAAAATAAGAGTCCATGTTTCGCATCCATATAATATAACTGGTAGAATAATATGTTTATATATTTTCAGTTTAACGTTTTTTGAAAGGAGTTGGGACATCAAGAGTCTCTGCAATGCATAATAGCACGCATTTCCAGAACTGAGCCTATGTTTAATTTCTTTGTGCATCTCATTCCTATTTGTTATTATTGTTCCTAGGTATTTGAATTCAGCCACTTCCTCAAAATTTCCCCCATTTGTCACTAACTATCCATTTCCATTATATAATGTATTTCTATGTGTGACCATTTGTTTTTAGTTTTATTGATATTTACTTCCAATCCCAATCCCATAGTGTGTGTGTGTGTGTGTGTGTGTGTGTGTGTGTGTGTGTGTGTGCGCTTCCTCGCTATCGCATAATAATGCTACGAAATTTAACAATGTCTGTCTGAAACGTGGCTATAATCTGCATAATTTTAATAGATAGGCAGATTAATGTCTTTGACATCGTCCGATTCCTAATAGCCAATTTTGTCGGTCCATCCAATCTCCTGGTTGTAGATGTTTCTCCTTCATGTATAAATATATTCCCTGACTCCAGGAGGTATTAGGTCTTCCTCTGCCTTGTCTTCCCTCAGGTTTCCATTCCAAAACACATCATCTTCCATTCGCTGTATGTGTCCGTACCATCTTAATTGCTGAGTGTTAATATAATCTAAAATAGTGTTTTCAAATCTCCATTTTCTCCCTTATAACTGAGTTCCTAATTTTTTCTGCTCTTGAAATTCTTGCTGTCCTTCGTATCAAATCCATTTCCGTTGCCAAAAAATACTTGTCTTTTGTTTTTAACGGTCAAAATTCTGCTCCTTAATAATGCATAAACATTTGAATGTTAAAGTAAAAAAAATTCGTTGCCAAAATATACTTGTCTTTTGTTTTTAACTTCCAAAATTGTGCTCCTTAATAATGCATAAACAATTGAATGTTACATAAAAAAACGAATTCCGTTGCCAAAAGATGCTTGTCTTTTGTTTTTAACGACCAAAATTCTGCTCCTTAATAACGCATAAACAATTGAATGTTACAGTAAAAAACAAATGATATAACAGTTTTTTTTTGTTACAGGTAAGACGTTGGTTCTGCGCAGTGATTATTTTCCACACGCACTCGTAAGTTTGCTTACAAAGATAATATTTACTTGTGGTGAATTCCACGTACAATTTGACGTAATACGTAAAATTAAAATGTCTTCCTGCTTCGCAAAGTGGTATAAGGTTTATTAAAGATATTTTAAAATATTGTGGAATATGAACGAACTCTTATGTAACATACTTACTTACTCACTGGCACTATCGAACCCGTAGGTTCATGGCCGCACGGACATAAGCTCTCCATACATTCGTATCCTGAGCTAATGCTTTCCAATCATTCCCTGTATAATCTACTTCCCTCAAATCATAGTTAATGTTGTTCTCCCACCTCATTCTTGGTCTACCAACTGGGCGTTTAACAGCGATTTGTTATTTATCTTAATTTGACGATGTTATGCATCAATCGGCTAAGCGCCATTGTTTTAAAAAAAGTAACACTGGCTCATGAAGTAACGCCAAATCTTTAAATATCCACCCATAGTAATTCTGCCCGAGGGCAGGTCCTTCACTGCAATCATAGCATTTTCATGCTATGCTTGCAGCTTTACCGGGGAATTGTAGGTGTGGTAGCTTCCCGTTGCTTTCCACACCGGTGAAGGATGATGATGATAATGATAAGGATGATGATGGCCATATGATATTGGGGACCGTTTGGGCCTTAAAGTTTTCCTGACACTTGTCTTACAGGTGAGGAAAACCCCTGATAAAAACCTCAGCCAGACAAACTGTCCCGACCGGGGATCAAACTCGCTACCTCGAGACCACAGCGATGGGATCAGGATTTTTAAACTGACCCAAACCCTCTGGCGGCACTATGTCCCTGGGGTCGACTCAGCCTCTAATGAAAATGAGTATCAGACGCTTCTGGGGTAAAGGCGGCCGTCACGCAGGGTTGACAACCCGGCTGACATTAAGTGCCGATTGTTCAGAAAAAGTGCCTGAGAAAACCGCGTAGGCTTCCAAATCAGTGGGATGTTTGTGTAAACCCCGTGGTAAAAACCAATCTTCGTAAGAAATTATTACTGTGTTGCGGGACATTCTGAACATCAGGCGTTTCTTACGTATGTAGATTCTCAAGGCCTCCTACGTTTGTCGTATTTCAGTTGTTGGTAATTAGGTGAACAAAAGAACTGCTATTTCGTGATATAATGATGCCTTGTATCCCACATTTGCAAGCTATGCTCACATCTAATTTTGTATTTCGCAATTTTTCCTCTTTTTTTATCTCTCTTTGATTGTAATGTTTCTTTTAAACACGGTAAACTGTGGCTCCATTATGCGGAAAACCTATAATGGCTGGGGGATCCGGCAAGCTGACTACATGCACCCTCTGAGTTTAACGTCTGTGGATGTGAGACAAACAGCCGACTATAGACTGAGTGTTATAGGCTTCTCCGGCAATTGTGATTTAATTATTTTATTAATAGTTGTTTGGAAAACTCGGGGGGGGGGCAATGAAAGATGGCACAAGGTGAACGGAAAAAAAGTACATAATAATGAATTACATGATGATGACGATAAAAAATATAAAAAATAGTATTAATCACAGTGTATTCAAGAATTTATGCCATTTATGACTTCTTTCCACCTCAATATAAATATTATCCAAAAGTCTTTTGTGTTGCCAGTATGAATTGAAATGATGATGATGATGATAATAATAATAATAATAATAGATACATAGATAGATAATCGGTTGATTAATGTCTTTGACATCGTCCGATTCCCAATAGCCAATTTTGTCGGTCCATCCAATCTCCTGGTTGTAGATGTTTCTCCTTCATGTATAAACATATTCCCTGACTCCAGGAGGTTTTAGGTCTTCCTCTGCCTCGTCTTCCCTGAGGTTTCCATTCCAAAACAGATTTTGGTAGTCGATCCTCTTCCATTCGCTGGACATGTCCGTACCATCTTAATTGCTGAGTTTTAATATAGTCTAAAATAGTATCTTCAATCTTCATTTTCTCCCTTATAACTGAGTTCCTAATTTTTTCTCTTCTTCAAATTCTTGCTGCCCTTCGTATAAAGTATATTTCCGTTGCCAAAGGTACTTATTTGTTTTTGTTGATAATGGCCAAAGTTCTGCTCCATAAGTAATGATGCTTTTAACAATTGTATGATATATATTCATTTTATTTTTATTGCTTATATTTTATCCCACAGTATTCCATTGAGGCAAGCAATTGCAAATTTTCCTTTATTATTTCTATTTCTTATTTCCTCTTCATTACTTGGATTTTTATTTATTTAGTTCCTAGATATGTGATCTCACCACAAGACAATAATAATAATAATACTTAAATTAAACAATTAAAATGGTATGGTCATGTAAAAATAATCACAGAAAACAGATTCCCAAGAAAAATACTATAACGGGTGTCACTTGGTAGAAGCAGAAAAAGAAGACCAAAAATAAGCGTCCTGACATTCGTCTTGCAGGTGAGGAAAAACCCCGAAAAACCATCACCCAGGAGTCTGTCCCGAACCCGGGCCCGCTGCGTGACAAGTCAGCACGCTACCTCGAGACCACAGCGGTGATCCCCGATGATATGATGGGTGATAAATGATAATGAAGCACCAGGAGAGTTCTTAACCTAAATTATAGACCATGGGCAACCACAGGAATAATTCCCATTAAGAAAGAAGTCCTGTGGTCTTCATGAACTGTACTCAGAAACGCTGGTCACCAGCCCAAGAGTAAATTAATGGAAAAAGCATCCTGTGCTCCGACTGGGAATCGTACCCGGGACAACATGAAGCGTAGTCAGTAACTCCGACTACAAGACCTAGAGAACGGGCCTATTTTTTTTATTACTGTGTCAGTTTGTATGTTGCACAGCAGGTAATTCTCGGAAAATGTTAGACAGTACAGTAGCGAAGATGTGAAATTATTGGCAGGTGTTTTTTAAATGTTGACTGTTGCTAGGCAACGGTTCGTGTTATAATTTATGAGGATGTAATGTACTGTAGCAAATAAAACAGTAAAGAGAAAGTGAAGGATATAATTAGGAAATTTGAGTTTAATTTCCTTGAGATGTGATGACGAGATGGCTGATCTTCCTGTTGTATTCATCCGCCCGGCGCGGCGCGCAGCGAATTCAATTACATTCCAATATCTGCTATTGCACTTGTCTACAGTTACATCAGTGATCCACAATTTATCTACAGTAGCTTATATAGCACATACGTACCACGTGTAGACAAGGGTGCTCCCTACCGGGAGTTTGTTAACCAATTAGCTTAGTTACCTGATGCTGATGATGTATTATTAGGCGATAGCGAGGAGATTCTAAGGGACAACACGCACACTATATTGAGTAACACATTTACTTATTCACTGGCACTATCGAACCCGTAGGTTCTTGGCCGCGCGGACATAAGCTCTCCATAATCCCTATCCTGAGCTAATGTTTTCCAATCATTCCCTGTATAATCTACTTCCCTCAAAACAAAGTTAATGTTATTCTCCCCTTCATTCTTGGTCTACCAACTGGGCGTTTTCCCTCTAGTTTTCCTACAAGAAGCTTCCATGCATGTCTCTCATTCCCCATTCGTGCCACATGTCCTGACCATCGCAGTCTACGAGTCTTAACTGTTCTCATTATATCTGGCTTCCTATAAAGACCATGTAGTTCACTGTTAAGTAGTCTTCTCTATTCACCTGTCTGTTCATCTACTTTGGTCCAAATTTTTTCCTAAGAACTTTATTCTCAAATACTCGTAATCTCCTTTTCTCCCTTAAAGTAAGAGTCCATATTTCGCACCCATATAATATAACTGGTAGAATAATAGTTTTATATATTTTCAGTTATCGTTTTTTGAAAGAATTTGGGATGCCAAGAGTCTCTGTAATGCATAATAGCACGCGACAATAGTAATTAGCCGCGAAGAGATAAACAAATCTCAAAATCGGGACATAGGACAGCGTATTGTTATCGTCACAAAAAAAAAGGCAAGCAAAAGCAGTTTTACCAACGTAACAAAATAAATATAAATCCGTAAACCAGCAAAATCATAGCATAAATTGGACTTGCTGAGGATTTATGTTAGTTTACGCAATTCCTACGTGACGGTATTTTTAAATTATAGACATTTCTACTGAAATCGTGATATAGGAAAGGAAATGGCGCTGTAATCGCATTCAAACGAAGTGAGACGATAATAAGATGAGCGGCGGAACCGGAAATGTGTGAAAATGGTCACGGACAAGAGAATCACGTGACTTTGTGAGCAGGAAATAGATTTACCTTGACACACTTGTGGAACGGCCTGATTCCCCAAGGAAACTTTATTTGTATTGCTATAATAACGTAAATTACCTACTTGCAAGTGAATATATTCTACGCACGCAATTAAGATGCATATCAAGAACCTGAGCAGGGACTCGAAGTCCAATTGCTATCAAGATTCATTGGTACTGGACTTTAGGACGAAGTTTTGAAGCAAATATACTGATCACACGCCAGCAGGTGGATTATACAAGATCTTCTTATTCTTCTTAATTTGTAGGATTTTCATGCTGTTTAATTTCAAAATAACTCCTCGGATGAGGAGGTATTGGATGTACATTCACTGTCTATCCATCTCTTGGCTGGTCTTCCTCTTGTTCTTCTCCCTTCCATTGGTCTATCTTCTTTAGCTCTTTTTTGCAAGTCTGATGTCTTCCATTCTTTCTATGTGATATTTTCAATATTTTCGTCCGTCTGTAATAAATTTGGTTATGTCTTGAACATAGGCTCAATTCTGGAAATGCGTGGTATTATGTATTACAGAGACTTTTGATGTCCCAAAAAAAGTTTCATCAAAATTGGTCGATTCGTTTAGGCATTTTTTAATTTCGGGTTTCAAGCAAATCTCCATTTCAAATTGTCGGATTTCGCTCATTTTTTGATAATACTCACCTCGATTAATTTAATAGGATATACTGAGTTCCATTGTCAAACATCGAACAATGTGACTGCTAGAGCGATTTTTAAATTTTCACTTGAGGTGAACTCCTACACCTAATTGTTTTAGAAGGTCCCATTGTGAATCCCAATCGGACACACAAAAACAATATTTCGTCAAAATTGATCTAGTCTTTTAGGACGAGTTCAGTTACATACGCGTAAAGAAGAATTGTCTTATATATGAAGATATATATACAGGGCTATTCAAAAAGAAGGAACAGACTTCAAACATTTATTTCTTCCAAACTACAAAAAATAGAATCACAATTCCCAAGGTTCCTAGAAAGACAAAAGTTTGAAGTTCCGATCAGGGCCGTATTGGCGCTGTTGGATTGGAAGAGGAGGAGCAGAAGATCAACTTCATCGCCGTTGGTCTCCCAGGTCACCAGACCTAACCCCATGTGATTTTTATATGTGAGGTTACATAAAATAGCGTGTTTTTTTATCCCCCCCTTGCCTGGCACCCTTAAAAATCTGCGACAACGAATTGTTGAAGCTGTGAATTCGATAACTAAAGACCAGCTGATTCGTGTGTGGAAAGAAATGAACCACCGTTTTGATATTTGTCGTGTAACACATGGTGCTCATATTGAATGCATAAAATAATGAAATTTGAACTTTTCTCTTTCCAGGAACGTTAGAATTGTTTCTATTTTTTTTTTGTAGTTTAGAAGAAATAAATGTTTGAAGTCTGTTCCTTCATTATGAATTCCCCTGTATAAGCGGAATGTTCTGTATAAGCTTTGATACAACGCACGTAATTTGCCTGGATGTCGACAGATAGATGTTTGTGTAAACAATGCAAATTCACCAATGTTGGTAGAATTGTATGTGATTTGCGTGCTGCCAGCTGTCTTGAGGTGCCAGGTGTTTGATAATACAAATAGAACAGGTCTTATCAAATAATTTTCCAACCATGCTCTAATTCTTAAAGGACGCTGCTGATAAGCTTTTACTCGCTTGCTGTATTTTACTTGCAACAGACATTTCTACGACTGCAGGCGCATTAGCTCGCCTCAATTCTGAAATGCATACATTACAGTGTCACGAGGTAGCGCGCTGCCTTGTCACGCAGTGGACCCGGGTTCGATACCCGGTCGGGATAAGTTTCCTGGGTGATGCTCTTTACCGGGGTGTTTCCTCGCCTGTAAGACAAATGTCAGGTAGGTTTAGGGCCCAAAAGGTCCCCGAACATCATCTGGCCATCATCATCACCATCCTTCAGGGGTGTGGAAAGCAACAGGAAGCTACCACACCTATAATTCCCTAGTAAAGCTAGAAAGGATAGCATGAAAATGCTATGAACTGTCGTAGGGCAGAACACTGTAGATAAATTTCCCTCATTTGTCATTATCTGTCCATTTCAATTATATAATGTATTTCTACGTGTGACCATACATTTAGATTTATTGATATTTACTATGGGAGTACCAGTCCAAGGTGGCACAATACATTCCTTATTATTTGCAGACGAGCAAGTGTTGATAGCTCAGAGTCGCGAGGATGTGAAATAGATGATGAGAAAACTTCTAAATGCTTTTGAAATAGGAGGATTAAGAGTAAACATGGAAAAAAACTGAATATCTTGCAGTAGGAGGAAGTGGACGAGATATATCCCTATCCCAAGGAATTATTAGAGCTGTTAAAAAATGTAAATATTTGGGATCACTTATTGATGAATCAGGGAGTTGTAAAGCTGAAGTAGGTAGCAGGTTAGTACAAGCACGAAGAGCCATACAAATGTTGAATGGAGTACTGTGGAGTAGGACCATGTCAAACCACACGAAGAAGAGGATTTTGAAGTCTGTTGTGGAAAGCATAATGACTTATGGTGCTGAGGGATGGACTTAGGTAGAGGGACAAAAAACTAAGATCTTGGCAGTGGAGATGGGTGGAATAAGACGCAGTGCCAGGGTGTCCAGGTTGAAAAGAGGAAGAAATGAAGAAGTGAGGCAGATGATGGATATGGAGGAGACAATGGTGGAAAGGATCGAAAGACGAGCTCTTCAGTGGTATGGCCATGTCAGGAGATTGGAGGATGATATGTGGCCCAAAACTCTTTTGGAATGGTCACCTTATGGTAGAAGGAAACGGGGCAGGCCAAGAACAACTTGGAGAGGAGAGATCCATAGATTGATGAACGACCGAAGTCTGGAGGAGGATGAATGGCGTGATCGGCAAGAATGGCGAATGGGAATACAGGGTAACCGCTGAAAAGTGGAGAGGCCCTCAAAAGTAAGTAATTGATATTTACTTACAGTCTTAATTTCTTAGTGTTACCCAATAGTGTGTGCGTGTTGACCTTTAGTATCTCATCGCTATCGGCCAATAGTACATCATCAGCATAATCTCTTTTGACTGTCACCAATTTCATTTAGATGCGATTATCCAAAGCGACGTAGTAGTAGTTAAAGCGTGATACTATATTTGTGGACAAGTTTGCATTACGAGTATTTGAGAATGAAGTTCTTAGGAACATTTTTGAGCAAAAATAGGCGAATAGACAGGTGAATGGAGAAGACTACATAACATTGAACCACATGATCTTTATAGGAAACCAGATATAATAAGAGTTGAGTCTCGTTGACTGCAAATGGCAAGACATGTGTCACCAATGGGGAAAGAAAGACGGGCCTGGAAGCTTCTTGTAGGAAAATCAGAGGAAAACGGTCGATTAAGAATGAGGTGGTAGAATAACATCACCCATGATTTAGAGAGCTAGAATATACAGGGGATGTTTGAATAAAAGTAGCTCAGGGTAGGAATGTGTAGAGAGATCATGTCCGCTCGGGTATGAACCTACGGGTTCCTGAAGTGCCAGTGAGTTAAATAAAAGTAGCTAAAATGGCTGGGGCATGTGACATGCTGACATACATTTTCTATATTGACTGGATGATGGTCACCTCTGTGGTTAACACATATGGATGTGAGGCCTACAGTCGGACCTTAGGACAACATCCTTCTAGGTCTGTTATGCCATGGATGTATTTAGAATATACTGTACATCAATTTGTTTATTTTATTAAAATTTTTAACAAAACAGAAGAAAAGGAACGTATAAATTACTTAAATTTGTGTAGAATTACGCAATAATAATAGTTATGTAAGACTATTTAACTCATGCCCCAAATTGGATTCAATGGCCAATCACATTTGAATGATTTTTTAATTACAACCAATCACAGTCGTGTTTCATCTCGAATTTATCAAACAAGTTTATCATAAGTAATACCACGAGTGATTTCCAAATTATCGATAAATTCGCGACTCACGAAGTGAGGAGTGAATTTATCTAGAGAATTTGGAAATCAAGAGTGGCATTTGTTAGAACTATTTAACGAATAAAATTAAGCTGTTTACTCACAAATCATTATTTAACTATAGTTATTTTTAAAATATTTATATATTTAATGTAAACGGCGATGTTTGAAAACAAATGAGAAGCGATAGGTACGCTTCGTCTGCTTCTTCTGTATATCACTGCAACCAGATCATACTATTTATTGCCAAAGGAACGCAGTATTGTAAGAATGCTCTCTAGTGGAGAAAAAATGAAACACATCAAGCTGTATATTAATTCATTTCTGATGTCGTATGATGTAAATATGATAATTATATTTTTCTGGATTGTTACCTGGGAAAAAAATACATTTAAGAAAGTGCAAACAGTGGTTTCTATTTTTTTTTTTGGTGGTATGATAAATTGCTACAAATGTTTTTATATTAACTCCTGCAAGCGCTATGTGTGGACATCTATGCACTATATATAGAATCTGGTAGCCGTATTTCTCGCAGGCTCAGTCACTGCAAATTAATGGTCAGACCTGTTCAGAATATTAAAAAGGAGGAGCTTTCTTTAATATGGTAAATATAACACTGATAAATATTTCGTGAAACACGACTCTGATTGGTTGTAAAATAGAAATCATTGAAACGTGATTGGTCATTGACTCCCATTTGGGGCATGAGTTAAATAGTCATGTTAAAGAAAGTTCCTATTTTTTAACATTCTGAATAGGTCATAGCATTATTTTTCAATAACGAACTCTGTAAGAAATTCGGCTACCTATAGTGCACGAATGTCAACTGAGTGCTTGCGGGAGGAAATATAAAAACATTTGTAGCAATTGATTATACCATAAAAAAAACCACTGTTTGCATTTTCTTAAACGAATTATCTTCTTCCTTCCTTCCTTCCTTCCTTCCTTCCTTCCTTCCTTCCTTCCAAGTAGTAGGCCAAGGCCTGTTACGATCCTATAGAAAATTTTCCCTCCAGCATTTCACAGGACGACCCAGAGATCTTTGATCCTTCCGGGAAATTCTCATATAAGACTTGAAAGCATAATAATAGTCCCTTCGATTGGTTGCTGGCCAAAGGAAGGCAAGACCAGTGATGGGGCTGCCATCTTATAGCCTCTGGTCAGGCTTTTCTGGAGAAAAAAAGGAAATAAAGGAAAGAAGAAGTGGAAGAAAGGAAAAACTCCCTAGCCCTCGGATGCCCTAATAGCGTCGGGGTCGAAAAAACAAGAGTTAACCAAGAGAGGGTTAGATAGTAAAGTTAAAAGAGTGCAAAACACAAGTAAGTGGAAGAAATGTTTTCTCAGCTTGGGCACCTTGTGTTCACCATCCACATATCCCCTAGATGGGGACCCATGAGGAATAAACGAATTATTTCCCAGGAAATAACATTGCAGAAAAATATAACTGACATATTTACATCATAGGAAATCAGAAATTAATTAATACCTATAATGTTGGTTATAAATTTCTCCACTAGGGTGCATTCTTACAATATTGCGATCCTTTGGCAATAAATAATATGATCTGGTTGCAGTGATGAACAAGCGTAGCAATAGTTTCTCATTTGTTTTCAAACATCGCCGTTTACATTAAATATATAAATATTTTAAAATAACTATATTTAAATAATGATTTGTGAGTAAACAGCTTAATATTATTCGTTAAATAGTCCTAACAAACGCCACTCTTAATTTGCAATTCTCTAGATAAATTGGAAGTACTCGTGGCGTCACTTATGATAGCGTTTTCAGTGCGGTCCGCAACATTCAAATAACTAACACGAGAAATTAGTGCTTTGCCAGTTTAAGGGTTAATGAAGGAAATTGGTGACATTTTGGACGAAACTTGTTATAGTAGTCTGTACAGTTAAGGAGTGGTGAGTTGTTATTTTACGACATCCTCTCGAGAGGTGTAATAAGAGTTGTATGGCCGAGCAGAACAACACTTTCCTCTCGTGTGGGACGTCTCCGTGTTAACTAGAAAATGGTTGCCCTTAGGACAGTTGAGTAAATTTGCAGATGTCAGAAGCAATAATCTCCGCACTTAAACTACAGTAAACAGTGTTTTGATTGTTTTTTATTCTCCTCTCAACTGACTTGCTAACAATTAATTCACACACTCATTATACGGAGCCATTTTAAGGGCAGGTTAAAATGCTATTTTAGTAAAAATTCTCAAATTTGGTTTTCTGTACTTTTAAATAGTTTGAAATATTCTGCACAAATTGATGTAAATATTATTGATGTATGCTCATTTTAATAATAATAATTTTTATTTATTTATATTATGGGCATCATCATCATCATCATACTTCACCTGTTCGGAAAGCAACGGGAAGATACCACACCTACAATTCCCTAGTAAAGCTGCAAGCATAGGATGAAAATGCTATGATTGCAGTGAAGGACCTGCCT
>JASPKZ010005439.1:0-16165 GCA_030220185.1 Diploptera punctata
TGAAATTCCCGTTACAAACGCATTCATAGTTCTTTTTCATTTTCCATGGTGCGATAGCCCTTGGCGTACTAGTCAGTTGACGGCCTCACATCCAAACATGTAAATCGCAGAAGTAGCGAACATGCAGCCAGTGTATGGAGACATGTGGTCAGCATGTCGGGTCCCACAGCCGAATAACTGGATTTCTCAACCTACAGATGTTACTTAATGCCTCACGATGTTGAGTGCACGGCCCCATACTGGCCGAAATTCCATGACAAAATGTCTTACCCCATCGGGGACTCGAACCAGCGCAAGTCCCTGGCTATTCACCAGGGCATCTTACCTTAAACCGCTCGGCGGGGCTGTTTACTTGTGTTGAAGCATCTGATAATGGACACTAGTGGGGTCTATAAGGGGCGAGAGTCAAGAATATTCTCAATAAAAATTATAATAAAATATGTCTGTATAATACACAACAAATGTGAAGCTATAATTATTACGCGCAGTGTGGACCTATTTTAAATACAAATATAAGCTAAAGTAAACTAAACAAATGCAATTTCCAAGCGCAGTTGTTCCAAACATAAGGTAGTCATTATGCCAATTGATACGTTATGGCAACATTCAGACTGTAACCTATAATTCAAGCATCAAATCTACGTCATTTAACAATTTACCCTTTAAAAGGACGTAAAGATATAATCTATATATCTGTTTATCTGGTTGAACGAGCCAGCAGTCCAGTACCAGCTGTACCTCTTCCGATTGTAATGTAAATATACCAGATGTATGACTGCATTTCCATTCGTCGAACACTGGTTTTAACTTTAAGCAAGTTTTTAATTAAATGAGAAAACAATACACTACAGTTTATCAGATAATCTGGTGCCCCATAAGGATAAGTTTTCAATTATGTTTCAAAAATGACTAATGCAAAGTTTTCATGGTATATACAGAGATTTTTAAAATAAATTGAAATGTTCCTTCAACTTAACGGATTTATCGCATTTTTTAAAAATAAACACGTGTATTTTCCTCAGGTAATCATTCACATGCTACAATATTAAATTGGCGCTTTTCTTTCTTTCTTTCTTTCTACTTTTATTATTTCAATTCATGCAGGTGGATTCCTGGCATAGAATCGCCTAATGATTCTCAAAATGGGGTCATTTTCATGAAACTAATTAGAGGTGATCGTTGGTTTGATAATGATACTGGGCGTAAAAATAATGATACTTCCATTTTCCTAACTTAATAATTAACTTAACTGATAAGATGCACAAGACAAAAAGAATAAAATTGAGGTTAGGGGGAGTTAGTTCTTACAGAAGTCAAAAACAAACTGGGAAGTAATGTTAGTTAAACAATTCTGTAATTATAACACATTAACAATATTTAGTTAAAACTTTCATCAGGATATATTCTAGGGACGTCCCGCGCCGTTAAGGCAAAATGCCTTGATACAGAGTCACGGGGCTAGCGCTGGTTCGGGTACCCATGGGAGGAGACATTTTGTCATGGAATTTCGATCAGTATGGGACCGGTGACCACCCAGCATCGTGAGGAATTTGGGTAGCTACAATAAGTAGCAACTCCACGTTGAAAAAAAAAACAAATATAACGGCTGTGCGACCCTACATGCCGAGCACTTTTAACCTCTACACCAGGCTCGATTATTGTGATGAACACATGTTGATGTGAGGCCAGCAGCCGACAGGTAGGCTAAGGGCCTGAATTGAAAGCCTTACAGTAAAGAAGGCATATAACTCAATAAGCTTTTAGTATATGTTGATCCTATAGGCGATAGCGAGGCACAATGTACTGAGTAAAATCAATATATGGTCACACGTAAAACTACATATACTGGAAATGGACAGTAATAACAAATTGTGGAGATTCTGAAGAAGTGACTGAATTCAAATTTCTAGGAACAATAATAATTACAAACAACGGAAAAACTGCACTTAAACTAGCGTGAAATATTTTTAAAACAACGGAAACACTGCACTTAAACTAGCGTGAAATATTTTCAAACGGAAACACTGCACTTAAACTAGCGTGAAATATTTTCAAAGTCCTATAGAGCAACAGTGCGCATGCGCCACAGTTTATAGAGTCAACGATAACCCACACTCGAACCACATATCGATTATCATTCTCGATTACTATCCGTCGGTATGAAATTTAAATGACCAATATTTGCAATAAATCCCCAAATCTATGTTAAAAAAACAATATTAAAATTACCAAATGTTTGTTAAAAATGGGTGTACACATACGCTGATGCAACCAGCAATTACCCAAAACAGCGATAGAAAATCATAGACTAAGTAACATACTCTGTGGAGAAAATAGCAGTTAGCATCACAATATTGTCTAACAGCGTCATAATACTGTGATTTCCGTATTTAAATAAATACTTCAAAATTGTCTAATAATGTTATAAAAATTGTTTGAAAAAGTTAAAAATATTATATAATTTAGTAAATACAGAAGAAGAGCTGTAGTTTACAACAATATAACTGAAAATCAAGCGCTAGTAGAAGTGCAGTTGAGCCCAAATAACTACAAACAGGAATGGGATGAATTAAGAAATTAAAGATAAGCTCAATTCTGGGAATGCATGTTATTACGCATTGCAGGAACTCTTGTCATTCCATCTTCTCTAAAAAAACATAAAAATATATGAAACGGTTATGCTTCCTGTTATATTGTATGTATGCGGAACTTGGATGTCGCATTAAGGGAGAAAAAAATATTACGAGTATCTGAAAAGAAAGTTCTTACGAAAAATTTTACACCAAAGAGAGATGAACAGGTGAATGGAGAAGACTGCGTAAGCTACATCAAGTATACAATAAATTAGATTTAATAAACACAGTTAAATCTCTAAACATGGGCAGGATATGTGGCATGAAGGGGATCAAAGAGGGACATGGAAACTCCTTGTGGAAAACAAGAGGAAACCGCCAGTAGGTAGGCGACAGAATAGCATTAACCGAGGTAAATTATACAGGGGATGATTGCAAAGCATTATCTGAGAAAAGGGATGTATGTCCATGAACCTTCAAGTTCAATAATGACATTATTGGTTATCAGTTTAATAGTAAAAGACGATTGTATGACAGATTTGCTAAGTTAGGAATGTTCAGGTACTGTTATTGAGAATACAAAGAGTAAATTCACCATTCAGGCTCGAGTCTAAATATGTTCACTTAAGAGGGTATATTTGTTATGGTTCATTCTTACACACGCGCACTTGCATTATTTTACGAGACGGTAAAAGTTCATAAATGTATAGTTCAATTACTTACAAGGTTCACGTAGGATGCACTGAGAACACTATCGTGATTAATGTTCATCTGTTAAAAACATACATTTCTATAACTTTTAGAATAATGTATTAATGCAGTAATTGATGTTATTAAATTTATCAAGATGGCTAATTACATCTCAGTAACCGCACACGTTCTGAACCGAGGCTCGCTGGGAAGATGTAACTAGATGCGTCACCTATCAAAACATTGTCACCAACATGATTTGTCCCGCGCGAGCGAAATCGCTAAAATTTTATTGAAATATAAATCTATTTAGCGGTTCAATCATAGTGGTGTAGTAAATATTATATAGCTTATTCTTCAATATATGTCTCTAGGATTTTTAAATGCTAAAAATATTAGGCTATTCTGTGTCAGGTTTCCACCTGTGAATGATGTAACAGAACAAGTGACTGCTAGCGTCATGTTAGCCAACATCATACGAATGTTGATTATATTTATACAAATAAATCTTCTTGACTTGTGTATTGTTACTTTTTTCTATATTTGTAACAATTAAGTTTTGTATTGTTAATAGGGGAAAATTCCTATGGCATGTCATATTTAGACTTTCATTTTGAATTTGGAGTAATTAAATAAAATGTATGTAGGTCTTGTGACATTTAACATAGACTCGATTCTGGAATTGCATTACAGGACTCGCACTAGGTTCAAGACTACCCGGATACATACCTATCCAGAGCTAATGCTTTCCAATCATCCGCTGTATAATGTACATCCCTCAAATCATAGTTAAGGTTATTCTTCCACCTCATTTCTAGTCTCAATACTGGACTCTTTATCTCTGATTTTCCTACAAGCAGATCCCAAATAGCACTAAGTAACTGACCTTTTTGCAGTATCGAATCCGTAGGTTCATGGCCGCATGTACATAAGTTCTCCACACATCCCTTTCCTGAACTAATATTTTCCAATCATCCCCCATGCAATCCACCTCCCTCTAATCATGCTTATCCTCCCACCTCATTCTTGGTCTACCAACTGGGCGTTTTCCTGGTTTTCCTACAAGAAATTTCCATGCTCCTCTTTCACTGCTCATTCGCACCACATGTTTATCGCAGTCTACGAGACTTTACCGTTCTTACTACATCTGCTGTCTTTATAAAGATCCTGTAGCTCACTCATTCATCTGTCTCAAGTAAAAAATATAAATAAACTTCATGCTCAATGCTGATAGCATTTTCTCCACCCTTATATATTATGATGACTATTTAACTCATGCCCCAAATGGGAGTCAATGACCAATCACGTTTCAATGATTTCTGTTTTACAACCAATCAGAGTCGTGTTTCACCAAATATTTATCAGTGTTATATTTACCACATTAAAGAAAGCTCCTCCTTTTTAATATTCTGAACAGGTCTGACCATTATTTTGCAGTGACTGAGCCTATAAGAAATACGGCTACCAGATTGTATATATAGTGCATACATGTCAACACGTTAATATAAAAACATTTGTAGCAATTTATTATACCACCAAAAAAAGAAACCACTGTTTGCACTTTCTTAAATGTATTTTTTCCCAGGTAATAATCCAGAAAAATATAATTGTCATGTTTACATCATACGACATCAGAAATGAATTAATATACGGTTTGATGTGTTTCATTTTTTCTCCACTAGAGAACATTCTTACAATATTGCGTTCCTTTGGCAATATATAGTATGATCTGGTTGCAGTGATAAACAAAAGAAGCAGATGAAGCGTACCTATCGTTTCTCATTTGTTTTCAAATATCGCCGTTTACATTAAATATATAAATATTTTAAAATAACTATAGTTAAATAATAATTTGTGAGTAAACAACTTAATTTTATTCGTTAAATAGTCCTAACAAATGCCACTCTTGATTTCCAAATTCTTATCGATAATTTGGAAATCACTCGTGGCATTACTTATGATCATCTTTGACAAGCCTCATGGGCTAGTGGTCTCAGCGTTTCTCACTACAGTTCATAAGGTCCCGGGTTCGATTCCCGGTCAAACAATGGGATTTTTTCCTGAAAGGGAATTATTCATGTGATTGCCCATGGTCTGGAATTTAGGTTAAGTTTAGGTTAAGAACTCTCCTGGCGCTTCATTATCATTTATCACCTATAATATCATCGAGGTAACGTAAGTCCGCCTTCCAGGAAATGGATTACAATTCCGCTAATGCCAGGGGAGAAAGCCAGAAATGTCATAAAAGACAACCTGGTGGCATTAGAAAAAACATTATAATCATCGTATATTAACTACATTCTTTAAGAAGACTAAAAAACTGTATTAAGTAGTTCTGTATTTTTTTTCTTTTTATTATTCCGACTTTTACAATGAATATACATTTTTCCGGTACCCATGTTCACAGTTAACTACACATTTGTTTCAACACATTTTTCCATTCTTGTCTGTTCATCCATATATCTTCTTCTACTTCCCATTCCCTCTTAGTTTCATTGATTCCTTGAATCCACGTAATATTTGGTCTACCCTTCTTTTTCCTTCCCTGTGGTTCCCAATCCATGATTATCTTAGGTAGTCTTCCTTCTTCCATTCTTCTAATGTGTCCGTACCAATTTAATTGTTTCTTCTTCATAAAATCTAATATTGAACATTGTACCTGCATTTTTTCTTTTATATATGAATTTCTGATTTTATCCTTCCTGGATATTCTTGTAGCACGTCTCCAGTAATCCATTTCAGTGGCGAGTATTTTTTTTTATTTGTGCATTTAAAGCCCACACAAGGTAATAATGCTTCTGATTATTGTATTAAAAATAGTTTTTTTTGTTTCTTTGAAGATATGTTTGTCCCATACTATTCCATTTAGGGCAGATATAGCATACTTTCCTATATTGATCCTGTTTCTTATCTCTGTTTCTTGTTTTCCATCTTTAATAATTTTAATTCCCAAATACTTATATTCTTCAGTGTGGAATGCAGGCTTTCACGGCCGGTAATCATGGTAATAAAAGATTCCGGGCTATGTGGCCGGTGTATTTAATTGTCCCTAAATTTTCTTCTAGTATTAAATCTTGAGGAGATCCCCTATTGTCATATATCTAGATTTATCCATATTGATCTTTAAACCCCATAAACTATATTCTTGTATTAATTTTCTAGTGAGGTATTCTATATCTTCAAATTCTTGAGCCAATATCAATTGGTCATCTGCAAACTGGAGTGTATATATTGTTGAATTATTATCTAGTGGTATTCCCATCGGTTTACATTTCTTTTTCCATTCTTCAATAGCTTTTTCAGTATAAATCTTATATAATGTTGGAGTAATACAGCATCCCTGTCGTAATCCTTTATTTGTTTGAAACCTTTAGACAAGTACTTTTCCATATTTACTTGCACATATGATTCTGTATTTAGTTTTTGAATTGCCTCAATAAGTGTTGGATTTATTTTTTTTAGCTTTAAGACTTTCCATGATTTTGATGTAGGAATGTTATCGTAGGCTTTTTCTATATCTATAAATACTAGATGTCGTGGTTCTGCTCTGATTGTTTTCTTTTCTATAATCTGTCGTATGCTGAAAATGTGGTCTATTGTTGATCTGCCCACTCTAAATCCTGCCTGTTCCTCTGGTTCTAACTCTTTGTATTCAATTTCTAGGAAATACTTGATTATCTTTCCATATAGTCTACTTAGTGTACTATTGACTGTAATTCCCCTATGGTTTTTGCATTCAACTTTTTTTCCTTCTTTATGTATGGTTGAAATATATCCTATTTTCCAATCTGATGGTTCTGTATTAACAGATAATAATAATAGTAATAATAATAATAATGTTTTATTTATTCTGGCAGAGTTAAGGCCATAAGGCCTTCTCTTCCACTCAACCAGCACAAATACAAATAAATATTTGACAAATATAGATATACACTATACTAATTATAAACAGTTAAAGATACATTAAATGTAGCAATGTAAATTTTATGTACAAACAAACATTTTATACGATAATAACAATAATATTACGATATTAATAATAATAATAATAATATAATAATGATAATAATAACATAATTATGATAATAATAATAATAATAATAATAATAATAATAATAATAATAATAATAATAATAATAATATGAATACGATAAATTATACGAGAAACACCAATTAATGTATATACCTTACACTGCGTAATGAAAAAGTCGAGGTTAGAGCAAATATAAATTTAGATTTCTTTTAGAAGATGCTAATGTCCGGCAGCCCCTTATTTCTTGTGGTAGGGAATTCCAGTTGCGAGAAGTGAAGATGGTATATGACATGGAGTGATTTTTTTTTTTTAAGAGTCTTCATATGACAGTATGCTCCACTACAGTTTTCTGCAGTACTACATGCTTTGGTTTAGCAATATTAAAATATCTCATCATTTTATGTGTGTTGATGTTCCTGACTATGCATTTATAATGTTATTTACTAGTTCTAAAGTGTGAAATTATTTTTTTTTCTATTTTCGATTCCTTAAAATATAATTTTGAGTTATTGTGACGCTAAATTGTTCTATTTCGTTGTGGTTGTTATTTGCATTTCAAACAATGCTCTCTGTTAATTATACTTAAGCAAGTTATGGTTCCTCTTATCACTAACAAGTTATGATTAATATTTACAGTTGCTTGATATTGTTCCTATTAGCACTTACTTAACCCTTAAATTGGCGAAACAATAATTTATGTGCCCGCCATTCAAGTGTTTCGGACCGCAAAGAAAATAAAATCATGTAAAAGTAAGTTATTACTGTATTTTAACGTAATTTGACACAATCTTAGGTAATTTATGATAATTTGTTTTATTTTTACTGTTTAATAAACTATAACAAATAAATTAAATCAATGTTTCTTATAAGATACATTGTAAGTTAAGGGTTAAATTAGTGCATTCTTCATTACTATTCCTAACAAAATATAGTTCCTATTTACATTTAAATTGACTAATCCTATCAAGCTACAATCTATATTTACACGCTAAGTTAATATTCTATCCATTACTAATCTAAGAAGATATAGCTCCTATTTACACTTAAGTTACGGACTAATTCTAACATTTTATGAGTAATCTACTATTAAAAGTTCTAAAAAATTAGGCTATTAGGTTCCTATTTACACTTATAGCACTGACTAATCCTAACAAGTCATGACCAATATTTACACTTCCTTAAAATAATGTTCTTATCCTAACACTTATTATCTAGTTCTATCACTTTATGATTTACAGTTGCTTAAAGTATACTGTCCAAGTAATGTTCTATTGTAATTTTTTTAAGTCTATGCTATTTGCGAATTTGGTGAATTGTTTAGTATACTTAAAAGCTAATTTACTCTTATTTATGGGCCACCTTTCACTACCTCTATTTACAAAATTTATAAGAGTTTGTCTTTCGTTTTTAAATTCTATACAGTTATATATGACATGGTCCATTGTCTGCTCACCAGCACCGCATGCACACATTGCACTGTCCTTTATCTTGAAGCGATGGAAGTAGGCGTTTATATTCCCGTGTCCGGTCACCAGCGTTGTGAAATTGGGAGATATCTGGATTTTTGTCTGTAGTCTGTCGCTGACATTCGGGAAGAACGATTTCGTCAAATTCCCATTGGTGGTTGATTGCCATTGCCTTTCCCATTTTTCTTCACTAATGGTTGTCAGGTGTTTCTTCACAGCACTTACTGGAATCCTATCGTAACTCGTTTGTAGGCCGCCGTCGCACGCTGCTTGCTTCGCTAGGCGATCCGCTATCTCGTTGCCGTAGATTCCAGCATGTGCCTTGACCCAGCTGAATTCCACTGTCCAACTGTTGCCTTCTAGAGATTTCAGCTTATTCCTAATTTCTTCAATTAAATTGTTTCGATTATTTCTGTTCCTTAGGGAGTCTAACGTGATCTTGCTGTCAGTGTAGATTGCCACATTACGTTCGTCAATCGGTATTTCGCTGGTGTTAAGTCCTTTTAAGGTGTCTAATGCTTTCATGATGGCAAGTTGCTCAGCCTGGTTATTTGAACATTCTTCGTACAACTTAAATTTCAGCTGGTTTGTTAATACATGTTTTTTGAATATAACTATTCCCGATCCAACTCCTTCATTGCATCTGCTTCCATCTGTGTATATTTCATAAGTGTATTCTTTGTTTTCTCTTGTATCCTGGATTTTTATGAATTTTGCCGGGTGTGTCCAGTTTTGGTAACTAACTGTCTGATCAACGTTAAGAGTTTCGTATCTGGAACTTCCTCTTATTTGGTGAATAGCCGAAATTTCTTGTATTTTTAGATGTATAGGTGTTAATCCCGTCAGAATGCAGAGAGCTTCGTAGTACGCAGTGCGATATGCCTTTGCCATTCGTATGCTGAACAATCTCTGTACCTGTTTAAACTTTCGGATATTATATTTCTTGTCCAGTGCACTTATCCATACTGGTGCCGCGTACGATAACAGTGGCAGAATTGCACCGTTATAAATTGTGCACAGGGCTTTGTCACTTAAACCCCAGCTTATTTTTGCTGTCTTCGAGAGAGCATTAATAAGTTTGTTGCATCTCTCTGCTACATATTCGATATGCTGGTTGAATGTAAATCTCTTGTCGATTATTATACCAAGATATTTAATCTGGTCGACCTGTTCTAGCTGCTTATTATTTAGAAATATATGTATTTGTTTGTTTTCCCTTCGTTTTCTTCTTGTTATTAGAATAGTTTTTGATTTGCATTCATTGAATTTGGATTTATTGTTGTGGGCCCAGGATGTAATCTTTCTCATTTCAAAATTTGCATAATTCTCAGCTTCGAGAACTGATTTTCCCTTTGTTATTACTATCAGGTCGTCTGCAAATGCTATTACTTTAGTATGTTCGGTGTAATCTAATCGAAGTATGGAGTTGTACTGGATGTTCCAGAACCCCGGACCGCAGCAAGATCCTTGTGGGCAGCCTCTCGTTACATTTTTGTCTACTTTAGCATTGTTTACTGCTAATGTAGCTGTTCTTTGGTTAAAATAATTGTTTGCAAGATTATACAAGTTCCTTGGGCACTGGAATTCCCTCAGAGCTTCATGATCCCCGGCCACCAGGCCGAGTCAAAAGCTCCTTGGATATCCAAGCTTACTAGCACCAAATACATATTTTCTTTTAGATTTTCCTCGATGTATTCTTTTAGTGTCATCGCTGCGTCCACCGTGCTAGTTTGAGGAGTGAAACCGAACTGTTTGTCTGACATTAGGTCTTTTGAGTTGACATGATGCATAATTCTGTTTATTAACAACTTCTCCAGTACTTTTCCTCCTGTGTTTAGGAGGCTTATTGGGCGGAATTTAGTAACCTCCTGGTAATACTCTTTTCCTGGCTTTATGATAGGAATTAATCTTGCTTTCTTCCACTGTTGGGGAAAATTACCTCTCCTGAGACAGTTATTGTATATCGCTGTTACAAAACTTGGTAGAATATTCATAACTTGAAGTAAAATTCTGCTCGTAAATCCGTCTTCTCCTGGGGATTTATTTGGGTCCATATTTTCTAAAATGTGTGCTATTTCTTGTTGGGTAAATTCGGCATCATCTTCAGTTCCCACGGGACGTTTATTATCTTCTCTGACTAGCTTGTGGTATTAGTTGTCCGCTGTCTCGTCATCGTCTGGTGCAAAATGATCTATCATATGCTGCAGTGTTTCTTGTAGGTCGGATGTATGAGAGCCGTCTGCTTTCTTTAGAGTGGTTAAAGGTGTTTCGTTTTTGGCTTTTCCAGACACTATGCGGTAGACTGCGTTCCATGGGTTGTTTGACGGAGTCAAACTACAGTAGTTTTTCCAAGACACAATTTTCTCCTTTGTAATAGTTCTTTCATATTTTCTTTTGGCTTCTAAATATTGATGCTTTCGTTCTTCTCTCAGCTCTTCGTTGTTTCTAGTTCTCTGATATCTCCTTCTTGTAGCATTCACCCTTTTCCGCATTATGGTTAATTCTTCTGTCCACCATGGGAGAGATTTATTCCGGTGTAACGTTTGTGCTCTGTTTGATATTCTGAAGTGCCTACTGCATGCCGCTGTGATGATATCTTCAAACTCCCTGACTAGTTTTTGTGAGTCCGGTTCTTCCCTAGCTATGCTGCTCAGCCCCTTGTCCAGTTCTTCTACAGTGTTCATTATCGTTTTGTTTAGTAATCTTTCTGAGAACATTCTTATGATGTCATTACTGAAGTTCTCAAGTCTGTTTTCTTTTACTATGTATTTTATTCCTTGAAAATTGTTGGAAGTGTTCGCGTTATTTTTAGATATGTTGAATGTAATAAATCGGTGATCAGAGCAACTCTCTTCTTCCTCACACTTCCACTCGCTCACCATGGTTACTAACCGGTCATTAGTTATGGTGAGGTCGTTATTGCTCTTTCCTGTTGCACTCTCGAAAGTTGTATATTCACTAGATTCATTCATAACATACAGCCGTTTTGAACTCAGATATTCTTCTACTTTTCTGCCTCTTGTGTTGGTGATAGTACCATGCCACATTATTGACCTAGAATTACTGTCCACGCCTACTATTATTCCATCCTCCTTCCTCGTAACTTCTAGTATATGGTCCAGCTTAATGAAATCATCATTAATATCTGCTCTGATATCCATATACATACTAACTACATTGAATTTTAATTTATTGTATAAAATTTCCACAACTACGGCATCTTCGTCAGATATTTGGTTTATTAGTACAGCATCTATTTGTCTATTTGCTACGACAACGGCTGCCCTAATCCTATTTTCTCCTTTAGAAAAGGTCCTATACTTCCTGGAAATTCTAGCCACTTTGTTCTGGATAACATATGGTTCCTGAATGAAGATTATGTCAATATTGTGTAATTCTATCATATGCATGAGATTACTAGTAGCCGCCTTAGAATGTTTTAAATTTATTTGAAGGCATTTAATGTGGGTTTTCCCTCTGAGCTTAATGGTTTGACTAGCATTGCAACTGTGATTGGTTGAACCTGTCATTTTAATATTCAGTGTTTTGTTTGTATTTCTTTAGCATTGCTAGCATGCATGGGCAGTTTTTGTCGAGGGATGAGTGGCATTCGTTTACTTGTTCTCTATTGTATTTGTTATGAGTCACACAATTTATACATTTATATTCATTTGCTCTTGCAGTACAGTCTGCCAGTTTATGATTACCCGCACAAAGTGGACAAGTATCGCTGCTGTTACATTCTTGGGCTCTATGGTTAAATCTGGAACATTTGTAACATCTTCTAACTTTTATATAGTCTTCAACGTTACAAATTTGCCAGCATAGTTTAACCTTCTTTTGATTTAGGGTTCGCCAAGATTCAGGTTTAACTTCCATAACAAGGTTCCGAAAGTTCCGCTTTGTTTTGAAGATGAATCTAGGCATGAGGGTCTCCTCATTTAAATTAAGTTCAGGGTTTTGGGCAACGATGGTACCTGCCGCGTTTGTCTATTGTTATATCTTCAGGGATGTTGTAGATAATTAGGTTGGGGTTGCGAAGTTTAGGAGTGCTGATGTCCAATAGTTGGCTGCAATGATCTTCGATATTTTTTTTAAGAATATCGATATCTTCTTTCTTTCCAGATTCGATAATCAATCTACCGTCTCTTAGTGCCTTCATAAATCTTATTCCAACTTTTAGTTGTGTTGGATTAATATTTCGCTTCAACAAAACTTTCATTGCATCTGTGGACTCGTTCTGTTGTTGGATTTAAGTACAAGTTTGTAATTTTTTTCGTGTTATGTGGTTGTGGTCTATTGTCTCGAACAGCTGCGCTGTAGTTCGAAACTGCCGCAGACAGATGGAGCATGATGTCCAATCGCCCCAACAAGGCTTCTGTTACCTGTCACACCATTGTGAATCTCTTCAGCTTTCTTGACCTTCTCAGCCAGAGCACTAATCGTCTTGTTTTTCTCCTCCACTTCGTTCATTAAATTACAAAATGATGTTCTGAGTTCACTTACCGCTTGCATGATGTCTTGCTTCAGGTCACTTAGTAGCTTTTTGCTTTTTTCCGTAACTTCTATCAGCTTTTCCAGAGCACTATCGATATCACATTTCTGCATTTCCGCCATCTTGAACCGTTCTCGACATGGAGTGATGTGATGTCCTATGTTGCGGTATATTAAGCAAGAGACTATGTTGTGATCTTGTGTTTAAGTTATGGTTTGAGGATAGATACTGGAAACGAGATGATAAATAATTGGGAATCGAGGTATGTAGGGTCTTAAATAAGAGAATTAGACAGTGCGATTTTCTTCTGTCTTTTAGATGTAGCCATGACAATTCGTGGAAAAATGGAGAAATGTGATCGTATTTTCGAACATTAAATATGAATCTGATACACATATTATGGACACGCTGCAGTTTGTCCGACAATCCGTCACTTATGTCAGGTGGTAGAACGTCACAGTAGTCAAAATGCGGCATCACTAAGGTTTGGATTAAAATTATTTTAAGAGCTGTTGGGAGAAAATGTTTAAGTCGCTTTAGGGAATGCATTATGGAGAAGATCCTTTTAGATGTTTGTTTTACTTGCACATGCCAATTTAGATTAGAATCTAAGTAAAGTCCCAAGTTTTTAACGACGTCAGTATAAGGAATTTGTTCATTATCTAATATGACAGCCGGCATATTGCCATTGTTTATGAAGTGTAATAGTCTTGGATATCCGATAATTATTGCTTGCGTTGTGATGACGTATTTGTTAAAGGCAGCTCAGAGCATCACTGCTGATCAAATGTCGCTTAATCAAAAATAAAAGTGTCGTAATGACTGATTAATTATTCCAATGAAATTGTACCTATAATGATCTTCCTTTGTGTTATTGTTGTTTCGGTGGTGGTACGTACAGAAAGACGTTAAAACACACTTTTATAATCTCAAGAGTGTAATAAATTACAATGAATCAATTGAGAAACTCAGTTTCTGATGCCAACTTGTTTATTTAAAACATGAAACTAATAAACTTCTTATAAGTAGTGTAAACTGATACAACTTGAGACCTGTTTAAAAAATATAGCAGTGTAAAGCAGTGTCTAGGAGCGTAACAGCATATAATGAGTAGTGTATTGTGTAAGTTAACACAAGTAGGTAACACTGTGTAGTAATACAACAAACTTTGGCCTATCTTGAAAAGTAATTTTATAAAATTTGCATTTACAAGTTTCCTTGCTTAATGGATTTTTGTTCTTTTTAAAATGATTTTTGATAACTTTTGCTAAAGAATAATAGTACAGAACAACAATGCAACAGAGATACTGAGTTTCGCTTCCACATATGGCCATCTCTGCCACCAGAACATGCATCTGGTACTTAATTTCCGTTAGGAGCTGAGTCGACATCAGGGCCGCGATGCCGCCAGAAGGTTTGGTCCAACTAAAAACCCTAACCCAATCGAGGCTCGAAACCACGATCTTCTGGCTTGTAGCCATGATTGTTCAAACAACAAACGCTATGGAAAGTGTCATTAAATTGCTTCAAATCATGGCTACAATATTTTTACTGGATCAGAATTAATGAAGAAGCTAATTACAATGGAAATACAGGGAACAGTTGATTTATTGAGTTACAAGGAAGGTAAAAATTATCTCATTTATGTGATGGTACATAATCTATAAATTATACAGGGCCTAAATATGTGAATGTGTATAAAAAGTTTAGAAAATAGTAGTTCATAATATTTAGGTCTTTTTTCATATTTTTATACAATTTTTTATTATAATTTCATATTTGGTATAATTTTCTCGACACAATTCTCGCTCTAGTACCAGTAACTGTGTAATTTTTTTTATTTCTCAGTCGCGTTTGAGATTCTCTGGAAGAAGAAGCAAGATTTACGAAAAAATTCTGATTTTATGTAACGTCACATGTTACCCTCATGTTTTGTATGTTTACAAAATAATTACTGGAAGAGTGTAAGAAAAAAATGATATTTAGCATATTTTGATGTTAAACTTGATATAACCATGATGTGCAAAAATTTGTGTGTGCGACATAATTATGAATAAGATCGATTGGTAAGAAAAAACGTTTAGGTTTTGTTGAACTTGAAGATCACGTTATTTTTGTTTCTGTAAAGTGCATACCCGTTTTGAAATCTTCCATTCTACCACATACTGTAATTTTTATTAATATAATTTAAAGTTTTGTAGTTTCATTTCATGACACTAGAATTTATATTGTGGTGTTAAAACATGTTTTTGAAAAAACTGATGTATTTGAAATTCTTGTTCAAATTTGGAAGTTTTCCGTTTTTATTTCCAAGATTACAGAAAATAGTGCACGATACAGAAAATCTGAATGCAGACTTGGACTCTGTATCCCTCAATACCTGAGCAGTCATTTCAGGTTTTGTCTTATTAAATGATATACATTTTTTAACAATGAACTATGTCATTTTTTATGTTTTTTTACTTCTTTTCAAAATTACAAAAAAAAATATATGATTGAAAAAATCTGAACACGGATATGGATTAAGGACAGTCTAGTTAACAAGAATCCTTAATATTTTCACTTGTAGCAGAAAAAGTTTTGAAATGCATATCATTGTATTTCATTTAACTATGCCTGTATAAACCTGTTATTACGTGTGGCGCTAGTGTTTGTTTATTATGATTCCAAGAACTAGATGATTATTAAATGATATACATTTTTTGTAACAATGAACTATGTCATTTTTTATGTTTTTTTACTTCTTTTCAAAATTACAAAAAAAAATATATGATTGAAAAAATCTGAACACGGATATGGATTAAGGACAGTCTAGTTAACAAGAATCCTTAATATTTTCACTTGTAGCAGAAAAAGTTTTGAAATGCATATCATTGTATTTCATTTAACTATGCCTGTATAAACCTGT